>VUQI01058434.1:0-22064 GCA_015106735.1 Paratilapia polleni
CAGCTGTTTGTTTAGGTTGTGTATCTTTTTTCCCTTAATAAATGAAATCATAATTTAAAAACTGCATTTTGTATTTACTCAGGTTATCTTTGACTAGTATTAAAATTTGTTTGATGATTTGAAACATTTAAGTGTGACAAATGTGCAAAAATCTAAGAAATCAGGAAGGTGGCAAATACTTTTTCACACAACTGTATCAGGCTGCACTTGTTAGTGTTTCAGTTTATTGCTGGTTGTAGTGCTTACATCGAATTTGTTAAAGGGGACTCATTTCATTTCTTGGACTCTGCTAGAGTAGCTTTAAATTTAAATTTTTAGCATTTTTTTCTGTATATAACAGATAATCAGGAAAAAGCATAATAACAGTTGTTTGTCCCTGCTGTAAATAAATAAATATGAGTAATCCTTATTGAATGTGCTCCAAAATTTTCTGCTTCTTCTTCATGTGTTTCAGTGGCGTGTCTGTGAATGTACAGGATCTCACGCCATCATGTGCAGGCGCCCTCTATGGTGAGTTTCTATGTTTCACTTTCATCAAGCTTGGCTAATGTTGCTCTTTTTGTTGGTGTTGACATTTAATTAAATTTTCTTTTCTGTTTCAGGTTTCATGAATATGATGGGTGCTTTTATGGGTAATGTAGCCAATATCAGACCTTTAGAAATGTGCATTGTTTAATACAGTGGCTTATCTCAAATGACCGATGTCCTTCTGTTTTGTACAGGACTAGTGCTGGTCTCCATATCGGGATACCTGATTGAAGTCACACTGTCGTGGGCCACAGTCTTCGCCCTCGTCACTTTAGTAAATGCCACGGGTCTCTGTGTCTTCCTCATCTTTGGAGATGGTCGCCGTGTGGACCTTATGGATTACAGCAAGATTATTGACATATGACCCAGATGGACATTATGCTCATTAAATTTGTCAGAATATGTTATTATTTATGCATTTATTTATTGTTGAATCACCTAAGGTATTATGCACAATACATAACACAAAAATATAAAGGTAATATGGATCTGGATATCTGGTCATGTTTGGACTTCTTGGACATAAACGAGAAGGTAATATCAGGCCGTCTTTAGATATTAAAAATACTTTGGGCTACTAGCAGTACAGCCTTTGAATGGCTGAGATAGCTTTTAAATTGATGCCAATGGCACATGTCCTTGGTTATTGCAGAGGTTCTCAGACCTGAGCACATAAATATAGGAGTTGAAACTTTATGTTTATTAAACAAAAAACAATTTTTTTAGCCACCCTTACCCAAACACAAGTAAATGGTGTATTCATTTGAGACTATTTTTAGCATCAGATTTGATGCATTAGAAAAGTAGAGCAGAAGAATGTGTCATGTAGGACTGACTCAAACTGTGAACTGGATGTGCACACACTTTTCACAATATAATTCATAATAACCTTTCAGTGTATTTAAAGTGGTCTGAGAGGAAGCTAGACTCCTCTGGGCTGCTTTCTGGCTTTAGAAAGTCTAGCGTGTGGTGGAAAACTTTGGCCAATCACAATTTTTTTTCAGACCAGGTAAGGTGAGCGAAAAAGTCTATATAAAAAGGAGGTAAAGCATGCATTAGACAGGACTTTCACCTGGGAAAACAGGGTTCAAATTTCATGTGAAGGCAAAAGTTGTATTCATTCATGCATGTGCTCCATGCTCATCTAGTGGGATGAGCTGCAGGATGACGCTGTCTATTATTCCTGTGATTTTTTTTCTTTGTATAATTTTATACTTACTTCAGCTTTAAACAGCACTGGAGACTTGATGTTCGACTTCAGCAGGGTTATTTAAAAACAGCTTTTATATGTATTTATAATCACATTACTATAAGTCTTTATTCAGTTGTTTTCTATAGTACTGCAAAGTTTGGATTGTAAAATTACTGAATGTTTTCTATATGTATATTTGATGTAATTTAATGCAATTATTAATGTTTAATATCCACTACAAAGTGTTTTGTTTTGTGTGTTTAGTATTTTACTTTACTATTGGTTTTTATTTAGAATTTGGTTTTATTTAAACCATAATAGTGGCTTTTTAATTTTTAGTTTAGAAATATAATAAATTTGTGTTATTTAATGCGAAGTTTGGCTTGTAAAAGTTTGTAAAGTGCAGCACTTTTGTTCATGTATATGCTTGTATGTGAAACTCAGATAGAAAAAAGTTTTTGTTTTCGCTGTGCGATGCTTAAATTTGTAAAAGTGGACCACAAAAGTCCACTTCTATCTAGAACAAAAAAAAAAAGGAATAAAAAATGCCATTCATTACATTCTTCATGACTATAGTGTCAAATAAAAGGGGCATACCTGTCTTTTTATATAAATAGCCTTAAATGGAAAAAATAAAACAAAAACACAATCCCGTATGACTCTCATCTCACACATCCATCATTGTACCACAGCAACAGGTAGTCTACATATTGTACAGATGTGCAATGGCTCAAAAATTCTTAGCAAACAAACATCTTCATAACCTCATCACTGGGTGCAATACTGTGACTCCCTTTTAATAATTTCTGCATGGCAGCAGAGGCCTGTGGGAACCAGCAGACTCTGCTCAGGCATTATATGTTAGGTGCTTCAATTTATTGTTGTTTGCAGAGTTTAGATTGAATTTGTTTAAGGTGATCCGTTATGCTCATTTCCAACTCCATCCTTAATTCTTAGACTCTGCTAGAGTAGCTTTGAATGGTTCACAGTTCATAACAAACCTTACTTGTCTTATACTGGGCTCTGCTGCAGCCCCTCAGTTTATCCTCTGTCTGAAACAAGGTGCTTTAGCTCCTCCCACTTTAAAGCCAACTTTCTTCTGATTGGCTGTCCCTTGCAAACAGAAGTTCTAAGCAGCAGGTGGGTTCTGTCTTCACAGTCAAAGTGAAAACAGAAGTGGGCCTGAGATGTATGCAACGTCATACAGAGCCAATAGAACAAAAACTATGTGAAAATGAATGTTTAGCAGTCTGAAGCCTGAGGTTTTGGCGTAGTGGGATTACTTTTACATTTGGTGACCTCATTATTGAAGTTTTGGCCATGTTCAACATGAGCATCCACCAGTTTATATATGACAGAAAATAAGAGAAATCCATAATAGCTTCCTTTAACAGTAACCAACTTTGGTGCTATAAATAAGTGAGTATGAGTAATCCTTTTTGAATGTGCTGCACATTACTCTGTTTCTTGGTTCAATGGTGTCTGTGAATGCACATGATAGAGGGCACCTGCCATCCTGTGCAGGCGCCCTCTATGGTGAGTTTCTATATTTCAGTTTCATAAAAACTGGGCCAGTGGTGCTCTTTTTGTTAAATTTTCTTTTCTGCTTCAGGTTTCATGAACATGATGGATGCTTTTATGGTCTGTAGCCTGAAAGTGAATCAGACCTTGAGAAACGTACAGTGGCTGATCTCAAATGGCTGCTGTCCTCATGTATTTCACATTTGTTGCAGTCTTAATAAAAAAGGGCATTTTTATATTTTCATTTTTGTAATTTATGGATTTTTTTTATTTATCAGAGGTCATATGGCTTTCTCTTTTAAACCAGGATGACCTTTTAATATTTTTTCTCATATGCTCTAGCAGGAAACCCGCATAAGGATTATGATGTGTAAAATCAGTGTAGTTGTCCTTTAGCGGAGCAGGAGGAGCACCTTCTTCTGTGGTTATAAAGAGGTTACAACGGAGGAAATACAACTTTATAAACTATTGGATTGACTACATTTATGGGATGAAGCTGGAGAAAGGCTCCTGTGCGCTTCACGGACTCACAGCAGGTCCGCTTTCAGCACCCCGGTCAGCGCATCGCGCAGCTGGCATGCAGATGTTTTTCTGTCTGCAGAAATGCAAGACAACAATGCAGCACCGCCGGTCCATAGCAGGTCCATATATCAAATTAACACGGTCTGTAGACGCTTTAATGGGGTCAGCACTCAGCGTCTCATAGCGGATCCACGTCATGACGTTACTGCTTCAGCTGTGAAGACCAGGACATGAAAGACGCACGCAAATCAGGACGGGGGCGGTTTTTGCTGTAGAGAAATGTCAAATATCCAGAAAACCGAAGATATCTGTTAGATATTTAAACCTGGAAGTCTGACTGGACTGAATCAGGTCTTTATTTCTTCTGACTCGAAGCCTGACTGGACATCATCAGTGGGCCTGTCCGCCTGCCTGTACAGGCAGCAATGCCAGCACTGTGGACGGCATTGTTTGGCCTGCTTCACCTCCACAGATCCATCACTTAAAATAAAACAAGACAGGTGCTGTGTCACCGAATGAAGACGCGCTGGAGATAGTGGACAGTTCAATCATGCTGATAATTCGTGGCCGCGCAAAAGGAAAAGAAGACGAAGGCGCGCGTTGTGTGATGTGTTTTAATTTGTGTTTGAGGCTGATGGTTGATGTAAAATGCAGGTCATATTTTCAAGAAATGAAAACGGCGCTGCAGAGCGATGACGCGCAGGCCTGTCGGGTTATTTATGTGTGTCTGTTTCATCCTGTGACGGTCAAAAGCTCCAACTTTTCCTCGATAAAGGGGGACTGGATTACCGCTCCTCGTGTTCACGGCGGACCTTGATTTATTAGCCATACAATTAAGGCACGCGGTGAATGCCAAGAGAGGAATCAAACTCTGCACCATCCCTGCATCATTCACGTAGACGGAGAGATTTGAAACAGCTGCAGAGAGACAGCGCACCTGCTTGTTTTCCCATCATCCCATCGCTTATGATCAAAAATTAACCATGAGCGCTGCTTCTAAGAGGATCACACAAATATTCTTCTGGGAAAACATTGTTGAGTTATTCAGCTAATGCCTAAAACTATAATTCATATTCTGGTAACTAAATATATTAAGCCTGCGCCTACTTATCACTATTTTAATCACTACTAATCAAATTTCTTTGCTTATTGGTTTACCAGCATAATATAAAACAAAGTAAATCAGCACATCAAGGAGGTTGCAACCACAAAATACTTGGGAGTTAATAAATTACTCAACCTTTGCCAGTATTTTCCTATCACTGACGGCCAATCAGTTAATTATTTCATGTCTGTGAAGTCTGCATGTGTGTCATTGTGTTAGAGAGGAAAATAAACACAAACAGCATAACGCAAACTGCCATGAGCTTGATATTTGGTATATTAAACAGTAAAACAGTTGTATCACTTGATATGTTAACTGAAAACTAAACAAAAACAAGCAGGGACACTAAAATTGGTATTTGAAAGTGTACGGGTAAACAAAGATAATGAAAGAAAGTGTAAGATTAAACACTGGACCACAGTGTCCTCAAAGAAACACTTTTAATGATGGTTTTCATGTAGTTGTATACTATGGTGCTTTATTCTTCTACTGCACTACATCTTGAATACCATTATTGCACTTTGTACTCCATATCATTTATTTTAAAGCTTTCATTACTTATTATTTTGTAGACTTTGAAATGCAACTATACTAACATATTATGCTGCAATGTTATAGGTAAAGCTACCCAGCAGTATTTAAGTAAATAAAATCATCTCCAGCTGCAATATTAAGGTGACAAACACATTAATGAATGAATACGTGTGATCCAATAATATCCAGTAATATGATTTAAATTATGATTTACTTTAGGTACTTTAGATTTTTGTATTATACTCAAGTAGTATTATGACTTTTACTTAAGTAAAGAGTATAAATACTTGTTTTTCCACTTAGCAAAACGATGTTTAAACTTGCACAGTGCCGCTTTTCACATAATACCATCTGCATTAAGGCACAGTACTGAATATGAGCCAGAAATTTGTGCCCAGTGTTTTTTCCCAGTTTTCTACACTGACAGGAGCAAGGGCCTTGTTCACGGTCCGATCAGTCTTTGAGAAGACATCAGATAAAAACAGCTGGTATACTGTAAATAATGTATTCGCTGGTTCTAATATGAAAGAGCAGAGGTGGGGCTAAAGGGGGATCTGGGGTACCTAATGCCTTTACTTGACAAAGTTCATCTTAAAATAAAGGATGTGGGAGTTACTGCTTTTTTGTCACTTGATAGAATAAAACATACAGTTATAACTGGTCATGGTTGAATCTTGTTCTTCAATGCTGCTGCCATATTGCTACTCTGCAGATTAATCAAAGACTATATATAAAAATCAACTGAGTCATCCAAGTCCAACTTAGTGTTTTGAATCCAGATGTGGCGAGTGAGGGAAGGATCTGAGTGTGGAACCAAGGACACCGCACTGGTTAACAACTTGTGATTGAAAAGTTTTTAGCCAACGATCCTCTTTTCTGACTCTAATAATGAATCTAATTTACAGATTAGCTTAATTTTGTATCAAATAAAACTAATGAGGCTCATTAGCAAAGTGTTTACTGAGGTCACATATCATAGCAGCCGTTTCCCTATAGACTTCTATGCCATGGGACTTTTCCAGACTACAGGTGCTGCCCCCTGCTGGCCATTAGAAGGATTGAAGCTGTAGCTTCACTGTTCAGACCCAGAAGCCATGTCCATGTATTACATACATGTGTGGCCCTAATGGATGTTTATGGAGGCATGATAGAATTTTTGATTTCCCATGGCAGCACCTGACTGGTTCTTGGTCCCACCTGTGCCCGTGCTGTCGATGCAGTATTTCCTCCTGAGCTCAGTCAGTGGCTTTCTTACAGAACTATGACACCCTCTTTAAAAGCCACTTAGATATTTTTCTCACCACCTTAAATCCCAAAGTTCACACTCAGCATTCGTACACATGCAGTAACCAATCAAAAGAAAGTTGGATTAAAGGGAGCTAAAATGGCTTGTTTCAGAGTTTGAACTGTGGGGCTGCACCAAGGCTCAGTATAAGACTCCCTTCAGGAGTCGTCACAGCGGATCATCTCCCTCTATCTCACCCTATCCCATGCATCCTCTTCTGTCACACCATCCCTCTGCATGTCTTCCTTCACTTCATCCATGAACCTTCTCTGAGGTCTTCCTCTTTTCCTCCTGCCTGGCAGCTCCTTATTCAACATCCTTTGTCCAATATATCCACTATCCCTCCTCTGCACAAGTCCAAAGCATCTCAGCCTTGTGAATTATGCAAGCAGAATCATGCATGCCTGGTTCTACTTAGCTCTCTTCCTGTTAAAGGAGAGTTCTTTCTCCCCACTGTCGCCAAGCGCTTACTCGTAGAGGATCATTGGATTGTTCAAATTCTCTCTTTGAAATTTGAGGGTCTTTGCCTTACAATACAAAGCTTCTTGAGATGACTGTTGACCAGGGTTGTATAAATAAATGAAATTTAACGCACATTTAGACAAATTTACCCATCAAAGGCTGAGATCCTGTATCGGAGCGGTACCACATTGATCTTTGAGATATTATCATTTTGTCTCATCTACAAACTGTAAAGGCCTTTGTGGCAACTTTTCCCTTTTGCAACATAAAACTGACTTGACTGATCATAATAACAGAAACACAAACAACAGATAAGTATGTCTTTAATAATGAGCATGATCAAATCTAAGAATGTGATAGTGACCTCTGATACAATAGATATTTAATTCAAGGGTGACTTAAAACTTTTTTTTGCATAAATTTTCTATATTCCAATACCTTTATATAACTCTGATTGTTCCACAGTCCCTCTCTTTTTCTTTCACTCTTGCATACACACACACACGCACAATACAGCAAGCAATTAAAAAAAAAAAATAACAAAAAAAATCACAAACATATACCATATAGGCTAGTCTCTGCGTTTTCATACACTTGACAATAAATCAGTTAAGTATAATGCTACAGTTAAACATTTTGAGGCGATCTCAGTTAGAAATGCCGGTACATTAAAGCTTACATTTTCTGAGGATGAAGGTTATAGCGATGAAAATGATGAAAAGATTATAATGATGTTAAGAAAAAACAAATAAAACTAAACGACGGGCCTGGCTTGAGTTTTAAAAGCAGTACATGCTACATCGTTCAGAATTTCATAAACAGAGACTATCCTGTGTTGATAAAAAAAAACCTGAACTCATACAATATATTTGAATTTCCATCATTAAAGTGAGAGAGGGACCAGCTTTAGGAGTGTTTGATCTTCAGACTTCTTTTCCCTGAATCTCTAGCTTGAAAATTTTTGAGGTACAGTACTGAAAATTTAAATTTAATTTACACTACAGCTGAAAAGAAATGTTAAGGCTCCACCTTAGACAAAAGCCCACATTTTCTCAACATTATGTTAAATCTATATCAGTTGTAAGCCAGGTGATACATCATTCAAAATATTTTTTCTAACATTTATGCTTTCTAATGTCACGACCTTTGCACGATAATGTCTATGCATACAGAAACGTTTGGAGACCCCTCATGTGAAAAAAAGGGGGCATGATAGAAGTTAAGTTTTTTGTCTTATGATACAAAATACAACTGGCCACACACAGATAGCAGACATTTGTCAATAAAGTTGTTGTTCACTCATTAAGATTAACCAATACAAGCACTTAACATTTCTCCAACACACAAACCACAAAGTGAACAGTCACTGAATATCAGCAGCATGTTGTCGAGAGATTTTTCCAAAGAGACGTGCAGATATTTAGAATTAGTTACGAATTTCAGGAGTTCCAGGGTAGTGATAGAGATTTATAAGGCTAAAAAAATACAGAAAAAACAAGAAAATAGATATTATTGAAGCGATTCATCTGGTGGAACGAGCTTCATCCCTGCACGCATCTCGAAGACTGGAACCGGGAGCGCGGTGGCTCAAAAAGTTTGGGCGCAAAAATTAAATAGAAAAAAATAATTTGTTTTCAGATTTGTTTTTTTGTGTGTCCTTGTGTTTTGTTTTTAAACCTAGATTTCAGTATGTCCATCAAAACACAACCGTCGGCCGAGCTTTCAGAAGAAAGAGCTTCTACAGTTTACTTCTGACGATCCTGAAAGAGACGGGGAATAAAAACAGAGAAATTTGTTATAAATAAAACATAAAACATCTAAAGGCAACCACAAGATTGATCCTTCTTAAAAAACACAGACAGCTTTAGGTGACAAATATACAGATTATTTTATCAAATGAAACAATTCTGTTGTATATTAAGCATTTTGAAGGTTATAGAGCAACAAAATTAAGCAATTAAATTACTTCATGTGTGTGAAGGAGTAATACATGTTTAAAGACATCAACTAGTTATTTTAAAATATGTTATTTTACCCATGTTGCTACAGGAAAAAATCTTGAGAATTAATATTCTCTAACTGCACCGCCCAGCTGAGAGAGAGAAGTAAAATAACCTTTACCTGATCGATTCGGGATCGACTCTGTATTGAGGCAGGCTCGTAGCTCTGTTAGAAAAACATACAAAAACTTAGTGAAATGTCTCAGGAGAGAATAATACAAGGAAGTACCTCTAACGGCTCAGTCACACTACAGTAAAAATAGGATGGCAAAAATCTGTGGTTGTTCGGTGACTACACTGAATTTTTTTTGCAGTTGGCAACCGATTGCAAGTAGTTGCGATGACCACTTTCGATCGCAAGGCGATTGCACAGGTGGGAGGCTGCTGTCTCCAAACAACTGTGGTCTGACTGCAATCACACTCAGGCAGACTGGTGAAGGCTTTCAAATAACTGCCATCTAATTTATAAACAGACAGATTGCCAACACGCTGCAATCAATCTGAGTCAGTCTGTGCCGATGAGTGCATCTTGTCTGGGACGCATCTCTTTTCAATAGGGGACTGGACTCAACTGGTTGTATTCTGGGTATATTCCTATATAAAAACAAGGCTGCTGAGCGCCTATGTCATTTTGCTGTTAAATCGCTGTCCTGCAGATTTGGACGAATTTCTGAATTTCTGCTTCAAATCTATGAGGTCCTGATTGGACTCTGAATATAAGTAGTAAACGTGAATTTCTTTGTACGTAGACGGCAACAGATTTGTGATTTTCGGCAAATTATCACAGTTAACTGTGTATTATCACAAACAGATTGCATGTTTTTGCCAACTTGACCCCATTCAATCACAAACTGACAGCAGACTGATAGCAGACTGACTCCGTCTTATTGCTGTCTTGACACACCAAAGTCTCTTTGAAGAGAGCAGTTGGCTGCAAGTGGTCGCAGACCCGGTCCCTGTCTTCGAAGCAAGTTCGCTGTTTTCCGTAGTGTGACTGTAGCATAAAATAACATGCTATATATCTAAATCTTGTAACAAAACTTCACTTCAATTTAATTATCACATAAGATGAAAAAAAAAAAATCAATCAAAACAGGCATGAATACAAGCTTCTAAACAGGCAAAGAATATTATTAGGTGGCACTGGGAATCGCAGAGTTATTACCACACTCATGTTACATTGAGGTCTGTGCAATTAATCAAATTTTAATTTCAGTTACAACTTTGGCTTCCAACAATTATTAAAAAGAGATAATCGAGATTAAATGATTATTGTGCCGCTTTCTTTTTAATTTCACCTTTCAGCAAATCCCTTTTCTTTACTTTTGTCTCTCCCTAAAACTCTAAATTCACTCCCTGCCAGGGGAGTTCAGCTCACATGTATTTATTTTCAGAAAAATTATAATTAAACCTCAAGAAAATGCAATTAACTGAAAAGTTTCTTCTTCTTCTCCTTTTTTAATAGTTTAATAGTTTTTAAGTTTAATAAATCCCCAATTTTTCCAAACCTCGAGTCAACACTGACCAAAGTAACGGTCATAATTTTTCCCATAATCGAGCAGCCTTACTACATTCATATAATACGATACGGTATGAATGGATGATACCATATCGTATTAATCAGACATTAATATCATAAGGTATCATATGGTATCCAGGATTTTTCTATCTTTGGATGGTGACTAGTCCACAAATACTGTGGTTAAGGCAAAGAGTCTATTAGTTTACTTAAAAGAAGTCAGGAAAAAGCCTGAAATCACGATAGCATACAATGCATGACTGCAATTAAACACTAGTCAGCAACAGAAAGTCTAGGTAGTTAAACTATCCATCCATTTTCTTCCCCTTATCCAATTCAGGGTTGCGGGAGGGCTTGAGCGTATCCCAGCTGTCATAGGGCAAAAGGCGGGGTACACCCTGGACAGGTCGCCAGTCTGTTGCAGGGCTAACGCAGAGAGACAGACAACCATTCACACCTATGGCCAGTTTAGAATCACCACTTAACCTAATATGAATGTCTTTGGTTTGTGGGAGGAAGCCGGGGGTGGGCCCATGCAGGTATGGGGCCTCCCAGTGTGGGCACTGCTGGCTGGTGAACCAAGGACCTTCTATTGTGTAATTTATGGTACCGCGATTGTGTCAGTTTGCATATGTATTTCCCTACGGACAGCATACGGAGAGGGGTTTTCACCCACCACAGACGTGCTCCCGTGCAGTCCTCCAAAATCCCAACTGCACGTTGCTGGACGTGGATGACGCTGATTAGTTGACAAGTGGGCCGGAGTAGGGAAGGGAGCGACAGCGAAGTTCACCAGGAATGGGAGAAGTGCGAAAAAAAACATCAAAGATAAAAAAAATATATCATGAAAAGCACAGACAGTGGCTGCAGTGGACACTTCATTGTTTTTAACACTCGGTTTCACTTCAGCTCTTTGTGTATTAGAACTTCGCTCTTCTCCGCGGCTGGCTGACGGACCAACAACACAAGCACAAGCAAGACTTTCCCACAGACCGGTTGTACCACATACTTTGTACACTATCTCCATTGACAACAGACACTCTCTGGAGGTAAACAGGCCATCCACGGACTGCCAGCGGTCTGTCAATGCGTTACCCCCGCTGAACCTTAATTGCA
Source organism: Paratilapia polleni (assembly GCA_015106735.1). Taxonomy (NCBI): domain Eukaryota; kingdom Metazoa; phylum Chordata; class Actinopteri; order Cichliformes; family Cichlidae; genus Paratilapia; species Paratilapia polleni. The sequence continues at coordinate 11,785 of VUQI01058434.1, forward strand.
GCTTTACACTCAGCTCAATACTTTCTAACGGGTCTTCACTAACCAGTGGGTGACGTCACGGTGGCTACATTCATCTTTATATACAGTCTATGTTTTAGTCATGACAAGCACAGTTAATATACATAACTGTATGTAAGGCAGCATCATCAGATTTAATTCTGCTCACTTTATAATAAAAAGTTCACTTTTAATGTTTGTATTGTTGAAGACCTTGTTGTAAGACATTAACAGCTGGTTTCCCAGTCATGGATTAATCACGGTCCTAGACTAAAAGAAAAATTCAATAACAATCACAATTGGAAAAAGCATTTAGTCCAGGATTAGGCATTATCCATGTGTAGGAAGCTAAGCCTCGATGTTTACAATGGGATTACGTTATCTTAAATAGATATTATGGCAGTGGGTGTTGTAGTTTTTATCTGAAGCTGTTTTTGCATGTGACCTTCAGACACTGCCATCAGAATCAGGTCCGAGCATTGTGCAGAGCTCCCCTTCCTCATAAGCAGCACACAACAGGAAATAACCTCCATCAGACGAGTTCTCACTGCTGGAAATACTATTTTTGGTTTAGGCGACAGAGCTGCCTGAACGGAGCGTGCGGGAGGCAGGACATGTCACGCCCACTCGCTTGTTGTGAATTCACACGACAGTTACCTGCATTATTCCCACAAAGGTGCTATCAGACATCACACAGACTTTATACTATGAAGTTTTCAGGTTTAAGACCATTTAATGTCTGATCAGACTGAATCCCATGCAGCTCCTTTGGGTAACTTCTAGGGCTGCTTGATTATGATAAAAATCCCAAATTTTCTGGTCAATTTTAAGACCCACGTGATTACCTGTGCTCTTTGCTTAAATACAGCACTTAAAATGTCCAGGAGACATTTAAATATTAGCTATACCCTTTATTCACACATGTCGTAGTGCAACTGCTACTGCAGGCGCTTCTCTTAATTTGCAAATATGTACAATGTGTCTTTGTATTTGTCTGTCTTAAACTGTATATATCTTTTGTACACAGGCTGCTCATGAAAAACAGAGATCTCCATCTTAATGATACAACTTCTTTAAATAAAGGATTTAATAATGATAATACTGAGATTTCTCACAGACTTTGGAAAAATGGATTTAAATAGTGGCTTTACTGATAATGCAGCACAATAATCTTTTTATCTTGATTATCTTGTTTTACTATTCACAAGAAGCCAAAATTGTAATTGAAATTAAAATCTGATTAATTGCACAGCTCTGGTAACATCTAGGAAAAATCAGTGCTGCAGGGTATGTGGCCAAACAGCGAGGCTCCAAAGAAAATATTTTTAGTAAAAAGTAAACATAATGTTCCTCCCCACATTGATTATTTTTACACAGCAGCAGCAAATCCTCGATTGATTAATTCAGAAGTGTTTAATATCATAGACGTGTCTACCTTTTTCACCACCTCCTCCTCCTCCTGCTTCTTCTCGTAGTGGGAAAAGTCGTCGAAGATGGAGGTGGTGTGTTTGTACTGGGCGATAATCTTGAGCACCTGCTTTGCCTTTTCCAGAGGAACCTCTTGAGTGTCACGTGAGTTGGTGACTGGCTTGTTGTCGTTGTTTTCCAAGCGGATGTGGCGCAGCTGGCTATTAGGCACGTCCTTAACAAACAACCAGTTCACGTCAAACTTGCCCTTCCACTTGTCCTGCGCCCAGACGCCAGCGCTGGTACCGTAGTCCACAGGCGAGCGCATCTCTGCCACGCCACAGAAATGGCCGCTGCCGTTGACGCTGAACAGCAAGTAGACGGGCCCTTTAGAGTTCATGGCTCTGTAGGCTGAGTCCAGACGTTTGTTGCCGTGTTCCGTGCTGCACCAGATGGAGTACTTGATGGAGCGGTGGATGTCGTCCTCAGAGTAGCTCTTGATGATGAACACACGGCCGTTTTTCAGGTTCCAGTCAAAGTCCTTGGGGTTGTAGCTGTGGGCCGCTCGCAGTTTCTCCAGCACAGGGTGGGACTCTGATCCCAGATCTGGAGGCCCCACCCCACCCCCGACACCTCCGTTACCAACACCACCACTGTTGGAAGAGCCACTGCTGTCCAAGCTTCCTCCGCCGTAGCACAAGTTGCGGTTGCGTGGGGCTACCCAGCGGGTCTGAGGTGTGGGAGCGGAACTGTGGTTCTGGTAAGATTGAGGAGGAGGCGGAGGAGGACCCTGCAGGGTCATCTGCTGCACGAGGGACTGGGCAGACTGCAGGGATTGTGGAAGGGGAGGGAGGAGACTGGGTGCATGGGAGTGAAGCTGGGGCTGGTGCTGTTGGTGGTGGCGAGGTAAAGGAGGGGCCATCTTGGTTGCAGTCCCTTTATTATCCCATGTATCAATGTCCATGTTGTGTTTGATGGGAGGTGGAGGCAGAGCTCCTCCAGCTATAGGAGGCTTGTTCTTGGTCTTTTGTTGTTGCAACTTGGCAGGTTTACTAGCGATTGCAGCCCACGATGTCGGCTTCGGAGGGGGCATTCCCATTGGTGTGCCGCCGTTGCCCGTGGCAACAGCAGCAGCTACACTGCCACCAATCACGGAGCCTGCACTCTTTACACCTGAGCCGCTTCCAGTCACATCCCCGCCTATTTTGAGGCCCAACATGCCCTGCTCTATGCTGTTCATACCTGGGGCCTTGCTCAGGGTGTCACTATGGAAACCTGTCTGGCCATCTGGGACTAAGGTGCCTCCTAGTGAGCTTGGCGGGTAGCTGTAGCTCCCCCCATAGGCTGAGCTCTGAGTCTGCTGTCCCTGAGAACCACTGGTGCCCCAGGCGGAGAATGCTGGATTCTCTGGGAAAAAGTTAAACCTGTGAGGGTAGATGCTGCTGCTGAGCCCGCCTGGCTGCCCGAATACAGTGTCATGCATGAAGTGATGGTCTCCATTACTGAGCGGAGCATAGGGCGTCAAGTAGGGAATTGGTGGATCGCCTCCTGTAGACCAAGGAGCCTCACTGAGAGGGTAAGGAAATCCAATGGAGGGGGCATAGTAGCTGGACAGGTAAGGGTCTGTCATGGACTGGTAACTGTTATTCTGCAAAAAGAAACAGAAAAAGATCATTTTTATCAATTTACACTAAATGTCTTTACTGTTTCACCCTTGTGTGTTGTATCTGCTCTCCTTTTTTGCACACAGCACTGTCCGTTACGCCCTACACTCTGTTATACTGAAGCAATTTAATGTCATCTGATATTTGCTGTGCTGATTTTACTCCACTTAGTAAACCTTTTTAGTAAGACGCTTTATTTTGCTTTGCTGAATTTGAGATATTTTACTTTGCTTGTATTAACTGTGCACCCTTCTCACTCACAGTTATGATCATATGACTCATATGTATTAACAGAAGACAACAATGATTAACCCACAGCTAACTCTGTTCAACGAGGCAAAATCATGGCACAAAATAATTTATGAAACATAAACTATTTATAACACTAATTACTACACGTTTACAAAAGTACACAACTGAACAGCATGCTGGGTAATGCCAGTGAGCCAGATATCATGACAATGTGTTAACTCACAAAAACATGATACTCGTTTTGCTCTCATTTCTGGTCACTCTGCTTTTGTGCTGGACAAGGAACCAGGAACGTGTTACTCAAGGCTAACAGGTGATTTTTTTCCTGGAGACAGAATAATTTGAGCCACAAAGTTTGGAAGAATAAGTCCAAATGGTGCTTGTTTCAAATCCACACTTCACAGCTCTGCTATATAAACATTAATGCAAATGAGCACAAATGATCTAACTGAAAACCAGAACACGCAGGCCTTTAAGGATCAACTCCTTATGTCCCAAATATTACATTTATGTTAACAGAGCCTATAGACTGTTGATTGTTATGTTTTGTGTTTTTTATTTTACTTATGTTTTATGATGACATTGAAGTGTTTGTATTTTAAGATACTCCTGACAGAAAATCATAATAATAACAATAATGTCAATACCGTGATGCAAATCTTTGGTCATACTGCCCAGCACTACACTGATTCAAATTTATATCAGGATAAACACCTTTAAATATATTATCTAAAAGCGCGGGTCCAAATGACCACATCATTTTCCCTTTTCAATATAACTAACATTCTGAATATATCCACGTGTATTTAAAGAATATATCAATATCTGAAATTTTTTACTTCCTAAAAATCCAAGACTGGTGAGTGAATTTCCCCTGTGGGATTCAATAAAGTTTGACAGGTGTTTCCTTACCTGACTGGACTGGCCAGTGAGATAGGGCTCAAAGTCATTGTCATGGACCGTGTCCTTCTGGTGGAGGGAGCCATTCTGCACCGAAACGGGAAAGGCTGCAATAAAATCAAAGAATTTATACACACTTCAAAAACAACAAGGTGAAGCCAAAAAAACATCTGTTTTTAATAATATAACATCTCACGATATATTCACAACGCAGTTAATAATGAAGCAAACTAAACACCAGGATGTGTTTAGTTTGGAAAAATGCAAATCATTTTCCAACAGATGTATAGCGTGCACTACATAGCTGAAGACAAATGAGAAGTGGTCAACATGAATGATGAGTATAGAGAATTAAAATAGTTTTAATAGTTTAATAGTAAATTTTTCTGGCTTCCTAATTGATAAATATAGCATCCATGTGAGGTGCAGTGGCTATCACTGATGCATACAGCTCCAGAAAATATGTGCCACATTAGGCAATGATACAGACATTATTTAACACTCAGTAATGAGCCTGTCATGTCAGGTTGTACCATGCTATACAGGTTTATATGTGTCATCTTTAGATATAGAAAACATCTGGAGATTCACCATCTCTTACCTTTGCTTGCATCTTGTCCTTTCGATGTCTTATTAGTCATGTTGAAAGGAGGAAAAAAAAACAGAGCTTGTGTGGGTCACGACTGGAAAATTCAGAGCGTTAACACATCACTCTAGCTTTACACTGAGATGTATTCAGACATTTCCTATGAAAACCTCGCTGACACATAGCAGCCATCAGCGCGGTGTGTTATGTTATGGCCACTCAGATACCCACTGGGAGCTGTGGTCCAGGCCTCGGTGTGTTACCACCAGAGAGTAGTTTTCCAGCTATCCTCCTCTCTCTCTACTGGCTAACTTAGCCTATAGCGGGGGGCATCGTCTCCAGAGTGGGGTGCACACCATGCTCATCTCGCCTCCCTGTGGAAATAAAAGCCTGAAGCTGAGAGTGTCCCCCTTTGTTGCTTACCTGAGGGTCAATACTAGCGGCAGACATCATTCATCCACCAGGTGTTAGACTGGAGCTACGACAAGACGTGCAGTGTGTGAGCTGCACGCTCCGCTGTGTGGAGAGGCTGTTAGCCGGAGAAGCTGCTGCCTGCTCCGCGTTACTTTGCTGCTAACAGTTAAACACAGTTAGCGGCAGCTGTTAGCCGGTGTCTCTGCTCGGCCCGGACAGTTTGCTCCTCGTAGCCCTGCTGGCACTCCGTGCTGCCCTGTCCACATTAATCCAGCGGGGCTCCGATCCGCTCCGACCCCCTCTCCGCTAAATTAAAACACAACCAGCCTTGGTGGCCCTGCTGCACTTGCCCCAAACGGCAGCTTCATCCGGGGTCTGCGGGGCGGAAATGACGCTGCTGACGTGAAAGACGCGTCCACGGCTACCTAGCAGCAGCAGAGCGGCGCGCTCCAAGATTTGTTTTTCCTCAAAGAATGACCTATAACCATAAACTACAACATTTCATTAAAGATTTTTAAATTCATGGAGGCTAATCCTAATGCACAATCCTAAGTATTATACCTGGTTAAGTAAACCTTTTTCCTTTTCTTCTAACTATGTTGTTGTAGGTTGAGTTCAATGTTAAAGTGAAATAAAATAAAAGGGCAAATATGATGCAATAAGATAATCATAATCAGCAAAATAATACATTTATTGTAGTATGAGGTGGTAAAACGTTTCTGTAGCTGGTGTAACAAACGAATTTCCCAACTTTTGGGATAAACAAACCATTATATCTTATCTTAAAAATTAAATACAACATATAAAAAGATAGCTTAAATAAGTGGAACAGTATATACTATAGCTCAATAAAATAAGCCACAGTATGACAAATCTCTTAATAGGGTAAAAAAAAAAATAAATACAATAAAGCAAAATAGATGTAAATTCAAAGTAAATATGAATTAATAATATAATTATACAGTCTTTCAAATTCATTAAGTAAAATAGATACATAAATAAATCTTTATTAATAATATTAACATTAAAACAACAACAATAATAATAAACAATAATAATAATTTCACAAATATTGGATGAAAAAAGTATTTCTTATAATTACATTATTATTAATTATTTTATTTATTTATTTACTGTGAAGTCAAATTTCACTTTCCTAATGCTTGTTTTGTCTAATCAGTGGTGAAAAATTGTCCAAAATAAATGACTGTCATAAGATTGTCATTTTTTTTTTCCTTTTTACTCTTTCTTGTATTACTGTTTGGTAGTTTATTTATAACAAAACATATTTTACAGTATTTAAGTTTAAATGTAACTAATATGCAAAGCTGTCAGTGTAACAAGTACAATATTTTTATGTAAACTGCTGAAAAAATAAAATGGCACACAAAGAAAAGTAATCTGAAGTAAGGAGCTGAAAGCGTATATGAATGAATAAATATTACATGATAATAAATATTTAATAATAATAATAATATTATTATCAGCACTCCAATATGTTGTGGAAAAAAATAAACCAAACTGATTTTCTGAGATTTATTGAAAGAAACCTTTGCAAAGGGATCAATACAGCATGAACAGTCTTCCACCAGCACTGATAAAGAACCAAAATAATAACTGCTCCTTTATACCCTCTGTATGGATACAATCTTTGTCTGTTCTGCTGTAGGGAGTTTTCTTCCCACAGCCATGCAAATAACAACCTCATAGCAAAGACACAAAGTGCGTGATGACTCTGAACACAGCTTACAGTTAGTTGTTTTCCCATCTTTGCACACACACTCTTTGTATGAGAAAGTTACACATACCAATAGTACACAGAGGTTAAATAAGGTGAAACACAAATTTTCCACAACACAATACAAGGTGAATTGTTGACACAGTTTATTTCACTGACTGATAATACACATTATACAAGTTGGGGGTATCACTTCTTCTAACTGAAATTACACATAATGATAATTTATACATTTTACAAAAAAATCAGAAAGAAAACCAGCTGCATATTTACATATTTAAAACCACATTATACTATCAGATAGCTGAACTGATAAACAGTCTTTCACATACATGCAGAGAGGTAGATTTACCACATGATAAAACTAAAAAAATCAAGGCCTGTGATATACTGGAAACTCCTCTTTTGAATCAGGACACAGCGTAAGAAACAGTGAGGTTCAGCATCTCTGTTTGTGTTTTATTGACCACCACGCCAAAATGACGCACTACCAGAGTCTGGAGAATTGTTTGATCTTCTGCTCAGTTCCTTCTCAACTTCTCACTTTCTTTTTGTGGTTATTTATAATCTAGAAAAAAAGCACACACACACACACAGAGGAAATACATTGTGCATGAGGTGATGGAGCTAACTTTGATCAAATGCGTGCAAACAAATATGATGTACTTACCACAGAATTGTTACACTAGAAGATCAACTTAGAGGGCTTGGATGGATGGTGAAATTCACCAATGAAATGAACTAAAATAAATATAAAGCAAAATGACTAAAAGAAGTGGATAAACATGCTGCTTCCACGTAATGGATTATTATCAAATAAATAAAATAATGTAAGAAAATGAAATTGTATTTGACTTCAATGATCAGGAGGATACTTACAGCTGTCATCCTCATCTGAAGATGTGCTGGCCACGTAGCAGGCATAAACAAATCCTGGGAGCTGTGAGATTATTACAAAAATGTATGAAAAAACACTGTGTTTTAAAATGTTATGAGCTTTTTCTTCCTGTTGTATTAACACGAAACACAAAGCAAACATCAGATTGTGCTGACAGTGAAAGATTTTACATCTCAGTAGTTACACATGTGAAGAAAATGTATCACGTATGAAATTGTCTGTATTATTGATGCGAAAGTCACTTTATCAGGCTAATCTCATGTTCAAACAGAATAAATGTATTTTATGCTTAATATTGATGGGGGTGGACAAAGTATTATGGCTATTCTTCATTTTGTGGGTGCGATCAAAAGGTTCTGCCACCATAACCGATTTAAAGTTTGGCCAGTCTCCCTTTCGAGGTTGTCTTTTTGTGCACCTCTGGATCACTTCCAGCCCCATTGCTATTCTTAGATTTCTCCCTGAAAAACCTGGTTGGACCACTTGCTGGTGCATATTGATGATTTTACCATGGACCTCAAAATTATACCAAACTGGCCAACTTTCATGTTCATCCATGCTGACAAGCTCTGGTTCTTTGGCTATATGAAACATCCTGAGTTGTCTGAGGGATAAAACAACCTGTCTGTGAACAGACACACAATAGTAGGCCTGTGTGTGCCAATCCATGTTTATTAAAATTATTTAATCATTTTAATTAAAATTAAAATGACATTAAATAATAAATAAATACAGCTAGGTCCATAGGTTTTTGGATGATGAGACACTTTTTGTAATGTACACCACTGCAGTGGATTTTAAATCAAACAATTGATATGCGATTAAAGTGCAAACTTTAAGCTTTAATTCAAGGAGTTTAACAAAAGTATTGCATTAACTATTTACAAATTACAGCCATTTTTATACATAGTCCCCCACTTTCAGAGGCTCAAAAGTAATTGGATAATCGATGCAAAAGCAGTTTCATGGCCAGGTGAGGCATTTTATTTGGTTCTAGTGGTTTGGTTGTTATCAGACAGCCACACAACTTCCACTGCAGGTATACAGACTAATATTACCAGACAGAACTTTTTCAATTTAAAAAAAATGCTTATGCCATTTATTTATATCCACATATAAATTTTCTTATGGGGTTACTTCTCACTGTGTATTACACGGCGAGCTTATCTGTATGGATCTCTGGACATTTATTGCTCCTATGCTACTGCTGCACAACAGCACTTTCTCTTTTCAACCAAATGTAGATGTAAAAGGAGATCTTTTCAATAACATGAAAAGATGATTTTTTTGCATTTCACTTTTTAACCAAATCTCACTGTTATTTAGACATGTGACAAGGGAGGGAGTTGACATTTCAACATCTTTTTTGTACGTTTTTGCTGAGATTTTTACTTACTACTTACTACTTTAAATTTACAAAACCAAAGACTCACTGATATGAGAAGCTGGATGATGCAGTGCAGGATTTCTATGTACTGGTATTCCAGCCAGCAGCTCAGCACTACGGTTAGCTCCGGGTTTTGCTGGTTTTGCCACCCAGCAGTGGGAAGGCTCTCACTCTCACATCCCGGCCCGTTCTCCTTCCACCAGGAGTGATGTGATGATACCCCGAGGGAGAGAATATCACTGTCCTGCAGCGAGTAAACAGGCAGGTATAAGTTAATTTTATTAGTATTATTTAGCAGGAAAAGCAGCAGAATATTCAGCACCAAACCTTTTTGTGAAAGAAAAAACCTAATAAGAACAATGCAGCATAGATTTAATTTGGACTTGAGTGGACAACAACTGCATTCAAATTACTAAACTGAATTCATGTACCAAGAACGAAGTTTCATTTCACTTTATTTCTCATAATTTGTAAGTCCTTTTTTCTTATGCACCAGTATGCTTTGAAAAGTTTATTTTAAGATGAAAAACTTTTTAAACGTGACAGGTTACGCAAAATTTGAGGGTCTGAGAAAAAAAAATGTTGTTGAGAGAAACTTTAGCCTCTTCGCATGAATCAAGCCACGTATAAGGTTATCCTGGAAGAAAACTTGCTGCCTTCTGCTCTGACAATGTTCCTGAACTCTGAGGATTGGTTTTTCCAGCAGGACAATGCTCCATGCCACACAGCTAGGTCGATCAAGGTGTGGATGAAGGACCACCAGATCAAGACCTTGTCATGGCCAGCCCAATCTCCAGACCTGAACCCCATTGAAAACCTCTGGAATGTGATCAAGAGGAAGATGGATAGTCACAAGCCATCAAACAAAGCTGAGCTGCTTGAATTCTTGCACCAGGAATGGCATAAAGTCACCCAACAGCAATGTGAAAGACTGGTGAGAGCATGCCAAGACGCGTGAAAGCTGTGATTGCAAATCAGGGTTATTCCACCAAATATTGATTTCTGAACACTTCCTAAGTTAAAATATTTGTAATATG
>VUQI01058435.1:6913-20736 GCA_015106735.1 Paratilapia polleni
CACACACACACACACACACACACACACACACACACACACACACACACAGTAGCCAAGGACAGACAAGGTCACCGATCTCAAATGCCTCCACAGAATCACAGCTGCAGCTTACTGTACACCTGGAGGAGGTTAACACTCAATCTGAGTTTAATACCAAATTCAATGCAGCTGCTGTGTCTGAAAAGGCATATAAAAGCTAGCAGGTTTTTTTTTCATATTACTTTCTTTTCTTTATTAAGTTTGTACTGATTTCAGCTGAAATAGCTGTGAGTTTCTAAAGTACAATGGAGTTATCTTATGAGCTTTTTCCCTTCTATAGTGATTCCATTAAAAATTTTCATTCATATCCAGATCTGCTATGCAAATGCATCTGTTTCAGTTAAAATAATGGTGACAGAAACATATTTAAATTTGTACACTTGTGTGCAATCAGATATTTCTCGAGAAATTCTTTATTATTCATCAAAAAGACAACACAAAAAACACAACACTGCATTATCTCTATTCTTCAGCCAGGACAGACACACACTTCCTGAGATTCCTGCTTTCACGGTGAAAAAGAAAGCCACATGTCATGCATGTCCTCAGCTGTCCAGATGCAGGATGCCAGCTGATGTGACAATGGGAAACACAGTTTGGCTCTCGGTGCTGAGAGACACATTTAGTTTTATGGATGAGAAAACAGTCAACACAAATCTGGCAATCACCCACTGAAAGGCCTGAGACACCCAGTCAGCCACTGAGCAGTAACCAGGTCAAGTACAGCAGATTTTTAAGGAGCAAATGGTACAATGTTTACTGTAACAAAAACCAAATGGCTTCCAAATGACAAGAGTTTAAAAAAAAAAGCAGTATTACGTAGAAACTTAAACATTACCATTGCCTTTCTGAATGTCCACTTTAAGTGGCTTGTTGACTGTGATTGGCCGGTAAAGCTCTATCTGTATCGGTCCTTGGTCTCCAACAGAGGTCAGTACAAAGTCACACACACACTCCTACACACACACACACACACACATAGAGGACAGCAGGAAGACATAATAATCTGAAGAACATTCTGGATTGAAAGGACTTGAGTGTCTGGAGTGGCAATTAAAAACAGAATTTCCCCTACAGAAATAAATTATGTATTTTTTTTTATTTATACATTCAGGACTCAGCATACACATCCGTTGTACCACATGCTCCAAACATAGATCTGACAGAGGGACTAAGGCACATACTGAGAACAGGCTGAAAAAGACCTTGACCAAGACATCGAGTCTCTTCGCAATTTACTGTATGTATACCTGCAGTTTGCCCAGCTTTAACAATGTAATATTTTTAATACAATATAATATAGATATATATATATACATATATATATTTTTTGTTGTAGTAAAAATTATACAGTAAAACAAGCTTTATGAACTAACTTGAATGAATGAATAATTAGCAAGGAGAACTGCAATAAGTTGCAAAAAGTGATATAGTAGTTGTTTAGAGAGACAAGGTCCTGGCTCCACACACACACACACACACACACACACACACACACACACACACATAGAGTGCAAAAACTCAATCCACCAGCCATAACACAGAGACAGAATGGCATCAACCTCTATTATCTAGTCCCTATGCTGCTAACACAAAAGGCTCCCTGGAACAAAAATCCAATCAGTCCTCTCTAGGAGGATTTGCTCCACAGCAGTGCTCAGCAACACTGGTGGCTCTGCTGGTGACAAAGAAATAATCTCAGAGCCCACAGCCTGTTCACAGACTGTTTACTGCCTTCGTCACATCGTCCTTTTAGAAAGAGGACAGACAGAGTCTGTGCTTCTATGTTGTCATTTTAGTGTCCTCTGAGTTTAGCACTCTCTCTCTCTCACCTTTTGTGTACGCAAAAACATGAAACACATGGTTGACTGTGTGTACAGTGCATGAAATTACCGTATTTGTGACACAGGGAATATTTATTCTAAGCATTATCAATATAGGCTTGACAAAAAGAACCTTCAGGCATATGGGCTGTATAGAAACAGGTGTTAAATAATTGTTTGATGGCAAACATTTTCAGAATATTTTCAATATTGTGCTGCCCCTAACTCTCCCCTACTTCTGTCATTCCCTCTGGCTCCCGTCTCTCCCAGTCCTCCATTCTTTGTCTGGTAAATTATCACACTCGTTCTCCATTCATTAGCATGCTGCTGCTTATTTAGCTACGCTGCTGAGAAGCCTTCAACAAAATCAACTGGAAAATACTCAATATGAGGCGGCCAGTGCACCCCTCTTCTTTCCTCCCACCCATCCTTCATTTCTTTCGCTGTTTGTTTCATGTGTGTTTTTTTAACCACATCAAAATGGAAGCATAGTCCCCCATAATGAAGAGGAGGGAGATAAAATATGCAAATTCACAGAGAAAGGATAAAATTAGGGCAGTAATAGGAGGTGTTGTTTTCACAGCTGCTCATTTACACAAAAGCCTGATAGTATTTTTTTCATATATATATATATATATATATATATATATATAAAATGTGGGGTTTTTTTCTACCTCCTCTACCTTCCTTCTCTCCAGGTGTAAAATCATGTGCTCCACTGAAAAAAAAATCTCTGCAGCTTGACAACTTGAAAGTCAGTCAAGCTTGCAGTCATTGAGACACTCAGAGATTTCTATCAGCTCAGGTATGTACACCAGGCCTGGACAGCAACCAGGAGGTCACATACAGGTTGTTCCAGAGCTCTTTTTTCACCTTCCCTCTGTGAACCCAGGCTGGGTTCCTGTACTGAAGTCAGCAAAAGGGACTCTTCTCTGTAAGCTGCTACAGAGAAACCACTAGGTGTTAGGGTGGCAATGCATAAGTAGCTCAGAAGCATTTAGACCAACACATAGTAATAGCTTTTCAGTATTGCGGCAGTGTTACCAATTGGAGACAACAAAAAAAATTGAGTTTAAACACTTTTGCCTGTTTTGAATGGAGACCTAATTAACATTTCAGAGAAACAGTGAGCATGGCTAAAAGGTGCTAAAGACAAAACTGTAATTGCTTTGTTGCTTCTAAGCTCTAAAATGTGTAGTTATGGAAAGATGGAAGTAAATGAGTAGAAAATGTTATAAATAAATGTAGGTTTCTTATGTGTGAGCCTAACTCAGAGGGGAATTGGTCTGACAGATAAAGATCAGCTGATGAAAGTCTAAAGTGGAGCGAAAAAGAAACTGGTACACATGAGTGGGTTAACTTTAATTTTTTCCTGCAAGATTGAAGACAGAAAGATTACTGTTCTGGCACAAACATCTTTTCATTAAAGTAAAACCAAAATTGTACCAACACAAACTTAAAATAATAATCTTTTTTCACGAGGGCCATGAAAAGTACATCAGATTCAAAATAAACGAACCGCCACAACAAAGACATAAATTTGTGATACATAAGTGTATTGTTTAAGTGACTGCCCAGAGACTTTTATCTGGATAAAGGAATCCTGTTCAGTAAAGAAGAAGGCCAGGCGGGTTTATTGTGCAAATGAGAGAAAAACTTTGTTGCCTCCAAGTTTACACTGGAGACAATTTAGTTCAAAGTAATCTGCAACTTATCCTGGCATTTTCTGGAATGCTATTCAAATGGGGAGACACTGTAAATGCCATTATTTCTGTGGAAAACAATAACAGGTTGTGGGAGTTTAAAGACACCCTCTAATCAAAATAAATTTTTAAACCTCAATACGTCTGTTTGGTGTTTTTTTTTTTTTTTTAAAGCTAGAATACTCAAGAGCAAATACAGCAGTCAACACCATGGCATGAGCATGAGCATCACCACCTTGGAACTCTAGTGTACCAAAGACAGTATAAAAAAAAACAAACGAATCAATCCCAGGAACTTGCAGGATGGGGCGAACTTGTCAGAGTTTCTGATCTGGAGCAACGTATATTGGCTACAGATTATTAGCTGTTAGCTAATGTAAATCATGTTATCTATTATGGTTATGTTTCCAGTGTTGTAAAAAGCAATTGATGAAATACATTACCATTCTGATCAAATCGACTTGCAGGTGACTCTGTGCAATTCCGCTTCTTTGGTATATGTGATTTGTGAAGAGTGGTGAGTTTTTAGAGTTTTAATCAATGCCAAGAGATGACTGTTAAAGTAAGTCAAGTAAGTTTTGGTAAGTTTTGTTGGGCAGCGAGGCAACTTACCTCAGAAGTCAAGGGAAGGCAGGGAAATCAAGTTGTTAATGGTGCTATTAAGGGATGAACACCCCACCATCTAAGCCACAGCCACCAAGATTTAATCCCTTGTCAGTGTTATCAATTTCTCAGCATAAATAGACCAAAAGCAAAAAGCTTAAAATGTGTTGACATAACATACAAATTGTCCTTAAAACTGTGATTCAACACATCCTGATACAGAAACAAGAAAATATTTAAAATGGGGCAGCATGTCAGCTGTCCTCTCTCATTAAGATGATCGTGAAGAAAAGAAAATGATCAGGGTAATTAACAAAAAATATACACACACACAATGAAGTTGTGAAAGTGTGAATTAGATGAGTTCATTCATTAGTTTCCACTGTTTAAAGAATATAAGTCTTAATCTGCAGTTCTTGGCAGGATAACTCTCACTAACTTAGCCTTCCTCAAAATTACATTTACTGTATTTCCTACCAACATTTTTTTAATGTGTAGTCTTAGTGGATATATAATTTGATACACAATTGCAGGAAAGAACAGTGACTTGGAGTTAGATATTGGTATATAATATTTAAGACTACACTAAATATTATCTAAACAACCAACTCACTTCTCAAAAACCAAAATAATGTGACTCTTTTTCCAAGATATAAAAGTACTTATAATTTTATTACTACACATATGCATGCCTTTAAAGTGTTTGCACACTACAATATTCAAACTATAACTATATATCTATAATGAAAGATTCAGACACTCACTGTGCAAAATGTGACCTTTGACCTATGAGATATGTACTGTGGTTTTGTCTGGTGAAAGCAAAGCACTGAACACAAAGGATATCTGTAAAAAGATGGACTCTAATGAAGAACATTTCTATTCTGTTCTGACAGAAACAGCAGGAAAATGGAGATACAAAGAGAGAATTGATAGACTGAAAAGGAAGAAAGTCAGAAGAGAGAGCTGAGAACTGCCTATTATCTCCATGCTGCCTCATTGCTTTAGACACACACGCTGCACGCTTCTGTGCACAAAACCTAAAAGTGTGTGCACGAGAACACACACACATTCAGACACCCTCCTCTCAAATCTGCCCAGATCTCATGAATATGATTGACCTTTTTTCCACTGTAATGCTGAGAGTGCATAAAGGGGAAAGGAGAAACTAAACAGAGGCAAGCAGAGTTAATTTAGAACAACACATTATTGGGTGCTGACTGCAGATATGGAAAAGGACAATCTAATCGATAAGCCAAAAGAATGACAATGGCCTCTCAAATCAATGTCTGCACCCCATTTTCTCACTGTGAAAAGACAAAGCCTTCAATGCAGGTGTTGTTGTTGTCCTGTTTTGTGCAGTTTGCACCTGTTTGTGCGTGCGTTATGCGTAAATGCTTGTGTGTGTGCGTGTGTGTGTGTGTGTGTATGTGTACCTGGCTGCTGCTGTAGTGGAACAGTTGCCAGGACTAATCATTATTTAGTTGTGGCGGGGCTGGAAAGGTCAGCAGTCTGAAATGTCAGGCTGTGTTCAACAGGAGCCAGATGCAGTCGTGCGCTGCTCAAGTGTCCAATTAAAGAAGGCCGAGTGAGGTTTGAGTGGGTCTGTGTGCGGGAGTGTGTGTGTGAAATGAGAAAGATGGAGGGATGAGATACTGTTTGTTTTGTTTGGGTTTTCCTAAATATCTGTATACAGCAGTAGAGTAATACCGAATATAAAGTATATACACACTCTATAGTGAGCTTTTGTTGGGGTAGCCTCAGAAATGACAGCGTGACTAATAACCTCTTCACTAATCAATACAGTCTCTCCTTCAACAATTCTTACAAGTCCTGTAAGGTCCTGGGTTTTACTATCTAAGACACCATGTCATCCACAAGTTAAGGAGGATTTCTTTGTGAGCACAGAAAGAAATAAAGCTCCCACTACAAGAGCGGTAGTGAAGGTGCTTTGATCACTGAAACTTTCTAGTTTTAATCTCCGCGGTCTAAAAAAAGGGATGGTTGCTGCTACCTAAAACTCCTCCACTCGCTCATGGATTTGCCTCTTCTGTCAGGGTGTGATGTTTAGCCTGCTAACATTAGTTTGGGGGCTTACAGAAGAGGAACACACTTCTGGAAATAGGTTGCCTATTAGGCAACCTATTATTAGGCTTTAATAAACACACATAGTGTGTTTATTAAAGCCCACTGCAGACATAACTATTGAATATACTATATTAGATCTTTAAAAAAAAATCTATCATTCATGTAAATATATGAACACACTGTCAGTGGCACTTTGAATGAGGTTTTCTTACTTTTGGAAGCTGCGATTTCACTTCAGCTCTCTGTTAGATTTATTTATTATGTGTGAATATGTGTTTTAGTGCGAGTCACTCTTCAGAGTGGCTAATGAACGTCATTAGAGACAGAGGCTAACAGAGCAGCAGGGGCAGAATCCTCATCAAATCTTTTTTTTTTTTCCTTTAGACACAGTACGTTATGATGCCACTTGAGCCTATTAGTTTATTTATACCCTGCGATTCCTCCTGCTCTCCGTGCTATGAAGCGAGATGAGGCAAAGTGAATAAAGGACAGAGAAAGGAGGAAAAAATACAGGACGAAAGGGCAAATGTATCACGACAATGACGTGATAAAATAAGATTACTAATAAATAACTGCAGATAACGAGTGCCGTTAAGTCAAATGAGCAAAGGAGGAAGCATCAACAGCAAATAGGGAGGCAGGTGGCTGGTGGTTGGACAAGGAGAAAAGGAGAAAAGGAGCAAAGGAGCGGAAACTCCTTTAATCTGCAGGGGAAGGAGAGGGTGTCCTGCCTGTGTTTCCCTATCAGAATCACTCATCTGAAAGCTTCACTTGCTCTTCATACAGCCATCATAATAACCTTCACCACACTCAGAGTGTGTGTATGTGTGTGTGTGTATGTGCGTGTCTGCTCACCTACTGTGAATAGTAATAAGCAGCAGGGCATGATAAAATATGTCTGCCAAGTTAAGGATATAATAGACTTCCCTTCAAGGCCACTCATAACAACAACCTGAATAATGACCTGCATTAATTTACACAGCACACTGAGCTCTACACTGGTCAGAGGAAGAATCCTTTCAGTAAGAAAATAATTGAAAGCTATTTCAGTCTGTATAGAGTCCCTCAGTGGGTGTAGACTGAACCCTGAAGGAGGGCAGTCCTACTGTGCCCACTACTGTAAGCTAAACCTAAGTAGGAGGTGGTGAGTTTTAAGCAGTTTTAATGTGAATTAAATGGTATGTCTGTAAAACTTTTTTAACAGGATTTTAATTCATTATCACCTTAATTTAACTATGTAGCAAGAGAAAGCATTTTATAGCAATAGAAAACATTTTCCCCAGCAGTTATTAGGCTGTGCTTTCTTGTGCACACTTCGTGATTCGTGTGCTCCACTGAACTGACCGATTCGCCTGGCACTGTGACATAAAACAGCGGTTTATAAGCTGAAAAAGCGACCAGTCCAGTGAGTGCTGAGGGAGCACTCGGTACAATGGGTGGCAACCTATTTCCAAGCTGTGTGCCGGAGCAGTAATAACAACAGAAGAAGAAGAAATAGTAATCAGTGCAAATAGCAGCTTGTATTCTCAATATCATGCAACATAGTAGTTTGTTTTTACTTCCACCATTAAAATCCAGAAAAAGCCAGTACGTTGGCGTGACTAAGAATCAGTGCTGACTGACTGACTCTAGCGGGTTCAGGAAAAGGTGAGGAAATGATGTGACATATGACCTCAGCTGAAAGCTCATGTAGAGCTAAAATTTTAAGCTGCGTATTAGTAAACCAACCAAAATGGACAAAATTAAAATGGCTTCAGTGAGTATAGTCGTGCTAAGGCATTCAGATTCTTTTTCTTTTTCTTTTTTTTTTTTTGCCATATAACATTTAATAATTAAATTAAAATGTAATTATTAAAATAGAAGAAATGGAAGAAAAAGCCTCACCATCACCTTCTTTTGTGCAACAGATCAGAGGAAGAAAAAAAAAAGGGGGTGTCCTAGTCTCTGGTTTTCGTTTTGAGTTTTTGGTTCCTGTTTTGACTTCATCGTTATTCTAGTAATGAGTTTCAGTTTAGTGATATTGTGTGTAGGTTCCTTTCTTGATTTTGTTATTACTCTAGTCTCCCCAGTGTTTCCATGTCTGTGTTCCCTCTGTCTCAGCTTGTGTCTTCGGTTCCTGTATCATGTTTAGTGAGTGTAGGTCTTCCTGTTTAGGTGTTTAGTAGATGTATTTTCGTTGTTTCCTGACTTACTTCGATAGTTGGTTGCCTCTTGTTTCTTTGTTTTGTTTTTACTTCCTTTCCATCTGATTGTCTTGATTAGTTTCAGCTGTGTCTCGTTCCTCACCTGAGGCCTGTTCTATGAAGCAGGATTTGGGCTTATCCAGGTACTGTAACTTCAGGGTTAATCCTGGGTTTTCTACACTAGGTTCTTCACTTCTTTACTTCTTACTGGGATACATTGCCATGGAACCTAACCTGAACCCTGTACTACGAAGCAAGTTCAACATACCTAGGGTATCTTTGTGTTATCTGGATTCACTTACCCCAACACCGGCGATCAGGATAAGCGGTTATCGACTCCTTAAACTAACCCAGGGTTTCCCCTGCGTGTTCACATGAAAGGGGTGGTGCTGGCAACATTTGACCAATGGATAAGTGTATTGGCAGCAGAGCGGCTGATTTTACAAAGGAAGAGTAAACTATAATATTAGAAAAATATGAAGAGGTTACACACATTATACAGAATGAAAGTAACATATAGCTACTGCAGATAAATCAGCAGTGTGAGAGGAAAATCACCGTACAAGAGTTTAGTGTTAAAGGTGCTGTATGAGTAGGTGGTGTTTTCATACCTGCTGATCTCTAATCTGGAACATAACCTGCTCCAGAGCACGTTAGGTTTGCAGCATATGTTACCATGGCGAGGTACTCCAGTAAGAAGTGAACCACCTCTGTAGTACAGAAAACCCAGTGTTAACCCTGAAGTTACCTGGATAAGACAAAATCCTGCTTCACAGTACATGCCTCTGCTCCAAAGCAGGGTGTGCTCCAGATTAGAGATCAACAGGTATGAAATCACCACCTACTGACCAATCAGCTCTCAGGAAAATAGCGTCTCCACAACTGGAAGTTTCCTCGGGCCTCTGTGCACGAAGAGTAGGAGGGTCTAAAGTTTTTTAAAGGGTCTAAAGTCTAATGTCCTTTTGTTTCCCAGATGAGCATCAGTAGAAATATATCTTCTTTTAAGCAACCTTCTTCCTTGATTTTTTTCCTGTTGGCTGCAATTTTACAATTTCATTGTTCTATGAGCATCAATATAGTATCCTAAAACAGGACACCTATTTGTACTTTTGGACTTAATAGTAAATTTGTATGTAGCCTAGTCTAAGCCTACATTTGAATTCTGTTTTTTATATTTATTCTTTACTTACTCTCAGACTTTTAAACATAACCAAGCCTTCAGCTGAAAGAATAAAAACTAAAACTGTCTTTTAAACATTAATTTAATGCAATACTCGATTATAATCCATCAGATTCTCTCATGTCTTGACATAGTCGATAGAGTTGTGATATTTTTAAATATCATGACTGTTAACTTCTACAGTCAGCATTTTTGCGGGCTTTCCTTCCTGCCTTCAAATAGGCCAAACTTTATTAATATAGTAGCTCTCTTCCAATCTTACTTACCAAAAGGTTTAAAGCACATACACACACACTGATGCAGGCTTTTAATACTAAACTAAACAGCAGCTGTGCTGCTTCCATTCTGTATTATGTGTGTAACCTCTTCATACCTTTCTAGTATTATAGTTTTCTCTTCCTTTGTAAAAAAGCCTCTCTGTTGCCAGTGCACTTATACATGTGACTGGTCAGATGTTGCCAACAGCACCCCTTTCATGTGAATGTGCTTGTAGCTAGATTGAGAAACTTTGGGTTAATTTATCAAATTGAGAACCAGCTTCATGTGACCACTTAACCTAATTGCTAAAGTTAAGGTAAGTGAATCCAGATAGTGGAAAGATACCCTGGGTATGTTAAACTCATTTCGTAGTACAGGGCTGTGTTTCACATCCCTAGTTAGTCATCTGTGTATATGTAGTTGTGCTGCTCTTTTTGTCTGGATTTATTCCTCTGAAGTGACCTTAACAAATGGTGGAAAAGAACATAACAGTAACCAGCAATATGCAAGCCCTGAAAGCCACTAACAAACATTTCCATTGTGTGTCTATAGATATAAAATGAAACTCTTTGTAATGACATATTGATTCATACTTTGTTTTTTTATGGAAATGTTCTAAGAGAATTAACAATGTTACCCAAGTTTTCAGTTTGATTTTCTGCAGCTAAGAGCTATGACAGAACAATTACCCAAACGGGTGGAAAATGTTTACTCATGAGTGAAGAAGAGCACTGTGACTCACTCACATCTACTTATGATATAAAGTTGTGCTGAGTCATACCCAACCACAAAATGGAAATAGTGGGCATTCCCAGAAAGATGATACAAATTCTCTGAAGAGATCTCAGTCACTGTGAAACAGAAAGAGGTGACCATAATTCCACTGAGCAATCTACAAAAAAACGGTTCAGGTTTTCTCCAAACTGATAACAAGTGACAACAATATTTGTCACTACAGTGTTAACACACACAGTGTGTCATCATTAGGAAAATACCCTCTGACCTAAAAAGACAAAAAAAAAAAAAAGAGGAAAAAAATAAAGAGAAAACCACTGTGCAAACACCTTCCCTTTGGGGAGGTGATATTTAAGGTAACAAAATGCTTCAAGAAGCTTCTCCGTGTTTCATAACAACACAAACTGAAGATCCTTTTCACCACTGACCTAAAACTAACACAAAACAAAATAGTTAACCAGGAGTCTTTCAGGGGTCTGACTAAAGCCTGTAAATACCTGTGCTGAAAAGCCAGAAGAGATATCAATGCCTGAAATGAAGGAGAAGAAGCCAACAGCTTTGAAGAATTCAATTCAATTCAATTCAATTCAATTTTATTTATATAGCACCAAATCACAACAACAGTCGCCTCAAGGCGCTTTATATTTTAGGGTAAAGACCCTACAATATTAGACAGAAAACCCCAACAGTCAGACGACCCCCTATGAGCAAGCACTTGGTAACAGTGGGAAGGAAAAACTCCCTTCTAACAGAAAGAAAGCTCCGGCAGAACCAGGCTCAGGGAGGGGCAGCCATCTGCCGCGACCGGTTGGGGATGAGGGGAAACAGAAGAGAGCAGAAGGAGACAGGACAAAAGACACACTATGAGAGAGAGGCAGAATTTATGAATTATGTATAGTTCTCTCTTATTGTACAAAACTGAGGTAAATCATAAACCGCCCATAAAAAAATATCCAAAACTGATATTTTCCTACTCCTCCTACTTTCATATTATTGCATGTTATCGTGTGAATAGCTCCTGAAAGCAGGCCACATTCATTCACTACAAACAATGAAAATTTATACACCCTTAAGAGACACACAGTATGGGGTGGAAGAAATGTATTTGTAAATGTGTTGACAATGTCTAGCACTGCATTAATCAAATTTACTTTTGATGTGATATATCACATCTCTATATCATCTTAGCTGCAAATGGTTGCTGTCCAAAATACATAGCATATGATGAATTTCCCACACTTGCCTTCTCACTTGGCCATCCAAGGTGTTGCTCTAAAATCTTTCTCACACTCTTCCTCATCTTGCCCACCTTTTCTTTCTGTCTGGTTGCCCTCTGTCAAACAGTGAAAGCCACGGGTGGGTCTAGCCTAAGCTCAGGGCCTGAGGAACAGCTGCAAAGTAAACCTGCTAAATTAACCAGGTCTCCATGAGCTTCACATATGCATTATTCTAATCAAAGCATATTAGATCATCCAGATACCTTAGACATATGGGTCTCTGTATTCTCATGCCGTCACCATCTGTTTCTCCTCCCCCGTTTTTCAAATTTTTTCCTTGCTCTCCATCTGAGTAAATCCCTTGTTCACACAGCTGCCTCTCTAAGAGACTGGCATAGATTTCTAACACTGCAACTACTTTGTGACATGTTTCCACATCCAATCAAACTTGGAGCACCATATGCATGCATAACCACGTTATGAGTTTGAGCTACATAGCGGATATAATTCAACTACTCTGTTCGAAACGTACATACATTATGTGTCTTGTGTGTCAGCTGAAAAGGAATCCACTAACAAACTGTACACAAACAAGTTGTGCTCTTGAAGATAAGCTGACAGAATATATTAATTCATATTATACAGTGCAATGTTCAGATGTGGAACAAAAATCCTGCGTGTCACATATAGCACTGTGTAAAAGTCTTGAGCCACCCCTCATTTCTTTATATTTTGCCTCCATGGAGCCAGACGTTGTAATTTTTTTTTTAAAACAGTCTTGAGCAATAGTTCTCCAGGCTTTCTGAAGGTCTTTCAAAGTTTTTCTTTGGACATTGGCTGCTTTTTTCCCTCATTTTCAGTCTAGTCCTTGTACCTGACCATTTTCAGAGGAATGTTTTTTTTTTTTTGTTGAAGCCACTTAACACTGACCTATGAATCCTTCAAGCATAAAAGGCACCTAACTCAAGGGATGAACCAGTGTTGTGTCTGCACATTACAGACAACTTAGTAAAGAACCAATTTTCAATTGTATCTTTGGGTACTTTGTTGCTAGTAGCCTTTTGCAAAAACATATAATTTGCTCCCATTTCTAGTTGAATCTATGACAGACATAAAATAGTATTTTTGTATCAACAAGGTGATTCCCAAAGAGCTATTAGCCAAAAACATGGAATATCTCTGCATGGTGTGCAGAGTGTCCTTAAAAATGTGAGGAAACTGGACAAGTGGAGGACAAAAGAAAAAGTGACAGGCCTAAAAAACTATCTACAGCAGATGAAAATTGTCTGAAAGTCATGTCCTTAAGAAATAGGAAGAAGCAAAGAAAAGCAAAGACCTGACACAGGACCTGAGAGATGGATCTGGTCCTTCAGTAATCCACCCACTGTTCACCAAAGCCTCATCAGAAATGGTCTCAGTGGAAGTGTGACTGTCAAGCAGCCATTCTTAAGGAAGGGGAACAGGGAGAAAAGGCTGAGGTATGCCAAATTACACAAGAACTGGACTGAAAATCAGTGGCAACAGGTCTTATGGAGTGATGAATCTAAATTTGAAAATTTTGATTCAAATCACTGTACAACAGTGAGTATCTACAGGCATCTGTAAAACACGGTGGAGGCTCTGTCATGGTTTGGGGCTGAATTTCAGCCAGTGGTTCTGTCAAAATTGATGGAATTATGAACGCAGAAAAGTACCGTCAGATTCTGATCCACCATGCAATACCATCTGGAAAGCGTCTGATTGGCAGATTCATTTTTCAGCATGACAATGATCCCAAACACACTGCCAATGCAGTAAAAGCATACCTGGATAGAAAAACACACAATTCAACACTATCAGTCATGGACTGGGCTCCATAGAGCTTGGACCTTAACATTATTGAAGCAGTGTGGGATCATCTTGATAGAGAACGGAACAAAAGGCAGCCAACATCCAAAGAAGAGCTTTGAATGTCCTTCAAGAAGCCTGGAGAACTATTCCTGAAGATTAATTAA
>VUQI01058436.1:0-10936 GCA_015106735.1 Paratilapia polleni
TACCTCCTTATTTCCTTTTTTTTTTTTTTTTTTTTTTTTTTTTTTTTTTTTTTTTTTTTTTTTTTTTTTTTTTTGTGTTGTCTTTTTTTTTTTTTTTTTTTTTTTTTTTTTTTTTTTTTTCTTTTTTTTTTTTTTTTTTTTTTTTTTTTAAACTTTAACATAAGGAGTTGTTTACTTGGCTCCTATTAAACAGGGAACACAAACCTCTGAGACTTGAGTTAGTTAAAGTGATGCAGGGGGAAAAATGGCATAAATATGTACATGGCAGCTATCCACACAGAGGAAGGGCAGTGAGCACAAAAGGGACTACACTGACATAAGATGTATCATATCTTTTCAGAAACCGGATTTTGAAATTCTCTGTCATTTACACAGGAGAGAACAGCTCAAGACCCCAAGGTATTACGTCCATGTTGGGCGATTCCACATCTCAAAGTGTAAATCCTGTGCCAATATTCATTGCCAGAGAAGGGAGAACTGTGTCCATGTCAGATTTTCATACATATATCTGCATTTTTAACAACTGCTACCACCATCTGTCCCAAGTTTTAGGACACATCTCCAGTGATTTTCCATTGCCTACTGCCCTCCTGTAATACACTTTCCTTTTAAGATTATGGACTGTTTTTTTTTTTAATGAAATTGATCAAGAACCAAAGAAACCATCTTTCTTTCTTTTTTTTTTATCATATAGGCACCTAGTTCTTCACACCTCCATTTTTTTCATTTTCAAGTCAAAGCCAAGTTAATAGTGACAAGGTTCATGAGGCAGTTCAATTACTATATAAATATATTATAGTTGCATAGCAGCAGCTTTTCAAAAGCTGGCATAGGATGTAAAAAGGGGATGGGAAAGTTCTTGCTTTTATAGAGGTGGTCACACTTGCTGATGATCAGTTAATCATCAGCATCACTTTAGTCATTAAAGTGGATTTGCTTAGCAACACCTGCCTGCTACTTACCCTCTTAATTACTATGGAAGCAGAAAGGTGTACTTAGTTTTTCACAGGACTGCACAGAGTCCTGTGAAAACTTCCTTTTTCCCATGACTGTCAGTTATGACCAATGTTAGATTAAGCAACTAAAAGACTTCCTAAAAAACAATTGTAGGTGTATCACATGACCCAAATGTATTACATGCCCAGCCACAACTTTCCACTCATATCCTGCACAGGAGACACCGCTTGGACTAATGCAAATCAATGATTTACAGATTTAGTCAGTGTGACCATAATTCCCAGGGATATGGCTGTGTTTCAGGGAATGGCATCAGTCAGCTGCTTCCTTTGTGGGAACACCAGAAGACTGACTAAATCCAAATCCAGGAACACACATAGGTCATCGCTGTCTGCCTCCCTTGTTCAAATTCACATGTACAACCTGGAACACCTGTAGTCCCTTTTGCAAAGCTGATGACAGTAAATGATGATGCAACAATGATGTTGAAAGTTACAGAAAAAGACGAGCACAAAAGCTGCCCTCAGTGCTGTAGTGTTTAACCTGTGACACTCTCGAACTTTTGGGAAACAGTGTTTCTTAAAGACTGCTATTATACATATAAAAATAAATGATATTTTTATGACTAAACAAATGAAGTGAACCATGTTAAGGAAAATTATAATGCAGATGTATAATTTTAAATTGGGTTTTCTTACTCCTAGGATAGAAGCTGAAAAACCCAGTTTAATTTCAGTTTTATCATCTTTCTTGTCTTTCCTCTCAGCACAAACTGAAAATGTGGAGAGAGACCATGGTGGGGAGAGGGAGAGAGAGAGAGAGGAAGGACAGGAATGAGTACAATTAGCCAGTGTGTGAACAAGCTCTTGTTTATTGACTTTCATGGGGAAACTTTATTAACCTGCCCAGCCTTGAATGGAAGACACCTGCTGTTGGCACTTAGGCTGTTATTACTGAAATAGCCACAGGGAGGGTCCTCACTATGCTCAGCGGTGCCTGCTGTTCCATTGTCCAGCGCTCCATCGTCCAGCAATTGAGTGCTACAACGTTTATAATGAGATTGCCCTTTGTTAGGTATCGTCACAAAGCTGACAGACCTTTTTCCCCTCACTTGTCAGCAATCAAATTATAGTGGGCAAACCCACCGACACCAGTTGTGTTCCTATTGTCAGTTAGTAAAAATAGACTCTGCCCGTGATTGACTTTTTTGTTGAGGTTGCCATTGGTGAAGTGGGTGATTGCAAAAGAATTAAATTCCCTACAATCCAAACACAAAACAGCAAGTTTGGGTGGATAAAGAGCCCAAAAGAGAGATACTGAGTCACTGCAGGCTGCAAGTGAGCCAGTGTCGACACCATAGATATGATTGGTCCTTCTGATTTGACACAGCTCCCTGTCAGCCAGGAATTCAACCTTTTGATATTTAGCTATTGTTTCAAAACCGGGAGTACGGTGCTAATTTACTACAGTTTGGGTCTTATTTTTGTAGTTGTGGCCATCATTCCTGTTTGTTAGCATAACATTATATGGACTGAAGATATTTGAGAACATATCAACATCAAGAAAGATGCATTCTGAGATTCAGATGGGCTGTAAACCAAGGTTTGTGATTACACTGATTACTGATAAAAATGTGCTGTGAGCTCTGTCTAAGTCTGTCTAAGGACTTTACTAGTAACACAAAATCAGTAGTATCTTTCATGCCGTTATTGAGCCCTCTCTGTAAGGCCTCAGCCAAACAGACATAGAGACCGTTGAGCGAGCCCCTGGCAACCTTTGGTCACTAGGGAAAAATGTGTATTCCCCAACCATTTGGTGAGTGGTTGCTGGAGGTTGCTGGTAGTGGCCAGTTGAAATTTGTTCCAAAGAGTGTGCTGCACCAAAAACCACCTTGTGATTGCTTTGGTCACTAGCAGATTGCCACTGTCCCCTGTAGTTTGCATGGAAAACACGGACTTGTCTGCACTCACCATTTACCCTCCAGGCTTTAGTGAAGCTTGAAAAAGTGCGACCCAAACCGGAAACAATGAATGTTTGCCTTCAAAGTGTGACTGCTGCAGCCAACACATTTCAAAAAGTGCAACTTTTACACACTGTATACCTCTTTGCAAGCAGTTTCACACTAGCAACTGCCAGCAACCTCCCCCAACCACTCGCCAACCAGTTGCAGAATATACACTTTTCTCTAGCAACTGGTGATTACCTGGGGATCACTGACTAGTCTCTAGGCCTGCATGAATGGGGCTTTAGAAATCGATTTTACAGCGACTGCTAGTAACCTCCAGCAACCGCTCACAACCGATCACGGAATACAGATTTTTCCCTCTTGACCGGTGGTTGTAAGATGGTTGCCGACCAGTCTCTCGGCCCGTGTGACTGGAAACTAATTAGTCTCACTGCTGGCCGGAAAAAGTAAGGAAACCTTTGTGTAATTGCACAGAGAAGTTTTACAAAAGAATTTAAGGGTAGCAGTCCATGACTCCAACCAAAAACTCACAAGTAAGTTAAGAACAGAGAGGTTGAAAAATGAGAAAATTCTTGTTTTGGTATGGCCAAGTCAGACTCCTGATCCTAAGTGTACTGAGATGACCTGAAGAGGGCTGTTCAGTCATGAGATCACAAAAGTTTTGTAGGAAGCAATATTCCAAAAATGTGTCCCATCCTAAGATATAGGAGACATCTGATGTTGATAAATAGAGTTATTAAATTCAGGAGTTTACTTACTTTCTCTGTTCTTCACTGTGAGTGACTGCTCAGTGTGTTTAATAAAGACATGAAAAAATTGTAACTTAGATGAAGTGTCAGACCATATTTTATAAGTAATAAATGTATAAATCATCTACATGATCATACAATATACATGGTAAGTTAATGCAGTTCTGTTCTAGCCTCAGAAAGGGGAACTGTCACTGAGGAGATGAGAGGACTGATGGGTCCTCCTACTGAGTGATACTTCCTCTAAAGTGCAGAGTGTCAATGGCTGACTTTCAGCAGAACCGATAAAAACCAGCTACTCTGGCTTTTATCGTCTTTCCTGGGTTCAGGGAGCACTGATACCACCCATTACAAGGACATCACTGAAGGCGAGTCTGGATGCGTGGGCTTCAGTATGTCTGCAGCTAAAAGTAGGATCTCTGTGTATACTTGTGTGAGTTCTTGCCTGCTCATTGATGATATTCGACTTTTAAAAAAAGTTCAGGCAAAGGAAAATTATGATGATAAAACTGGAGCATGCTTAACCATCTAAAGGCTCTTTATGTAAGTGTGTATTTATTTATTTGTTCTTATTCAGGAAATTAGGTAACTGGAAACCAAGAGCAGTTTACAAGCAAATATCCACAAATATACAAGCTGTGCACATCCAACTTTTAACCTTACTGGGGCCAACATGTACTCTGTAGACCCCTCAGGCAAACTCAATGTTGTGGATCACAGCTCAACAAAAATAATGTTGCAAAATCAGCCACTGGCTTGTCCTTCCGTCCTCCCGGTGCCCAGCAACAAACTATTCATTTGTTTATACGCTGTTGGAAATTATTTGATAGCAGACACTTAATTTCCTGCTTTGGCTTTTTTGTGTGCAACTTTTGTTCTCCTTTCTGTCAAACAGGCCCACAATTCTGAGCGTGTAAGAGCTGAGATGATTAGCTGTAGCAAATTCCCAAGGATTACCAGTCAACTAACAGTTACAGGTCAGCTATGCCTGCCTTCAGAAATACCAAACTGTAAACAAGTCAAAGAATGAGATAAGCACACATTTTGCTCCAGGTTTCCCGCAAAACGAGATTCTACTAAACCCTCAAACGCGCCGCTGTATGATTGTATTTAAAGAAAATGAGTATGGTGCAAATGAGCTGTGAGTGTTTGTGCCTGTGTATGCTGTGCGAGGAGTGTTAATTAGGTGTGGAATGATGACCTTTGCCTGGCCTAAAGGGACCTTTATGCATAGCAGCCACGGAGAGATTAATAGCTATTGCTAAGCAACATGAATGTGGGGTCTGAAAATTCTGTCTCAAGTCATTACAAGCACTTCATCTGGCCATGCAAACACCAAAACTACATGGAGGGTTTAGATGTGGACTTTAAAGCTGTGATTAACCCATATAAATTATCAACGTGAATTTTGTTAATTCTAGGTTATCCAAAATAAGTGACATGTAAGGCTCCAATAGTTTGAGCTCGTGGCTTCTTTTTGCTGACAAAAAATAACTACACAACTAAACAAGATAACAGAGTATATTTGGGCAAATGAGGAATGAAAGGTATTGTTAAGGCCTTAGTTCATTGTTGTCTCTCTTAGCCTCATGCTAACAATAACACATATCTCCAGAGCAGAAGCCACGTTAGACGGATTGATGTCTGTATAAATATAAATGCATTGTTACCTTCTAAAGGCATTCATTTGGTGCCTCTTAAAACCTCCCTTCCACCATTCGTCTACTACTTGCTGGCCAGACACTACTAACCAGCCCTCTCAAGAGAAAACGCAGAGGAGCTAGGGTAGTGAATAGGCCTGCATAAATAGATATTATAACATAAAGGCACTGCCACTCTCTCTCTCTTTCTCGCTGTAGCTTCCTCTCCTTCTTGAGTCTTTTTATCGTCTGCATTACGTGTTCGAGCAGTGCTGAAGCCACTTCTGTGGTGCTTTTCAAGAGGAACCCCTTTGAGAGGCAGCTCCTCAGGGACTGGGGACAGGCAGTCGGCCAGCTTCCAGAGTAAACATATAATCATCCCTCGGACAGCTATAATTATATCTGGGACGTGAAGGAACAGAAGCAAGCAAGAGCCAGGCAGATACACAGTAGCAGAGGTAATGCAGAAAGCCTTGCACTTAATATTTGTTTTCTGCTGGAATATAAAGCTCAGGTTGTGTTCGTGCAAACAGTGAGGGAAGTGCAGTTGATGGAAAAGCAAGTCAGCTCACAGCCTGTTGTGGCGAGTTTGGGGCAGTGGCACTTTTGCGCTCCTGTGCGCACACCGACTTTGAATGTCAGGACACGTCTGCGTCCACATGCAGGGTCACAAACACACCTTGCATGCACATCTCCACCCTCATACAGTTGAACCACACAAGAAACAGTGGGTGGTTTCAGGGGCAGTATGGAGAGTTCCCCTTAGGCCTGTTCTTTAATCCAGCATCTTTCAACAGTGCAACTTTAATGCGGTTAACTAACTAGCAGGCTTTGTGGTCAACTACCATTCCAACAGGCCATGCTGAAGAGAAACTGATTACAGTGCCTGGCTGGAAAAAATCTAATGACTTCCAGGATGCTTTTTCTTTCTATAATTAAAAATGAATTTGTTGCTACTGAGCAGCAAAAATGAACCTAGCCTGTGAATGCCTGTTTTCTTTTGCATCACCTGATTCTCTTCTAAACCAGCCAAGCCTTCGTCTTTTATGTGAAAGTTCCCCTCTAATTTTGCTTGTCTGTGGTGCCCTCGAGCCAGGTTGGATGGGGGTGGGGAAGGGTGACATCACACCATTTAGGCAAATTCCATATGAAAGAAAAAAAGGAACCGTTGAAGCTATTCTCTATAAAGCAGTGGAAACACTATAAAGTTATAGGAAGCGATTAGCTGATAATTAAGCAGCCTAAACAAACCCCCACCGTTCTCACACATCATTACTGCCTCCCAAACATACAAAGCAGCACACATGTGCACACAAACACATGCTGTGGAGGCTGAGAAAGGGCTGTCTCTAGGGCCGCAGGTTGAGGCATCAGGAGCAGCAGGGACCAGGGAGGGAGGGCTGAGGGACCAGGCTGCAGCTGGGGTCAGGAGAAGGCATGTTAATCACTGCTATCCTGTCAACAACAAAGAGTGGGCCTCACCCAAATGCTCTGCTCAGTAGCCATAATAACGCCACGTTAGTCAGGCAGAGGTGTCACCAGAGAACCAAGAAGAAGGAAGCAAAGACATAATGTGATGATGCAATTACAGGAGAAAACCTGGAGAAGAGAAACAGAGTAAGAAAGAAAGAAAAAATTTCAAGTGGTTCCTTCTATTGCTTAACTATCACTTATTACAACCACAGGGTTTTTTGGAGAAAAATCCCACACACTCTCTCACCCCCCAATAAAAATGCTATAAATTATCATCATTGGCTGGTATCTGACATGACTTATTGCTTGTATGCCCCACCCATCCCAGTAATCACAGCTACTCTTTTCATCTGCACCAGACATGCTGGAACTGAATGTCAGACACAGAACTTAAATACATGCACTGCTACATTATGTTAATTATTTCCTGCAGCTTTATGACTTTGCTTCTAA
The DNA here is from genome assembly GCA_015106735.1 of Paratilapia polleni. Taxonomy (NCBI): domain Eukaryota; kingdom Metazoa; phylum Chordata; class Actinopteri; order Cichliformes; family Cichlidae; genus Paratilapia; species Paratilapia polleni. Next base: position 7,239 of record VUQI01058436.1, read on the forward strand.
TAATTTTAAGGTAGTCTACATGCTGAAGATGCATCTTTACCTCTTTGCCAGCACACATATTCAGGTACATCCCTTTAGGTTTCCCCAAGTAAATGTGTTGTTTCAAGCTCCAGTAAGTGAAACGCAAGCCTTTCCTGCAGTGACCAGACTGTGACCCCACATCAGGTCGCATTACTGAGCAATGGACATGTTTAGATGTTTTACTCCAAAAGAAAACATCATTAGGATCTGAGAGCATATTTCACTTTTCCCTCATGTCCGCAACTCGGAGGTAATGGTCACCCAACCCCACCCCCATCCCTTGCAGGGAGTTTGGCCTTAGACCTGACCTTCAGCCTACCGGCCTTCCACAGTACACACACACACACACACACAGACACCCACACACACACACACACACACACACACACACACACACACACACACACACACACACAGACTATACATTTCCTCATTTGAATTTTGAAAAAGCACTTACACAAGTGCAAACTGTTTTGAAAAGGTATTTTATTCACTCTTCCATCTGGACTGTCTCTGCTTCAGCAGTTGTCTGATCTGACACAGCCTGATAATAGGGTCGGGCCCAAGTGAAACCAGAAACAATTTGTTTTGGTCTGAGCTATCATTCCATTTCCCATAAGCCATGCCTCTCCCTTCTCTCCTCTCAGCCCCTCTTTGTATCTCTTGCCAAGAATTAAAAGGCATGACTTTAGACACAGTTACAAAAAGCAGCTGCTGAGTAACTTTCCTCTTAGAAACATACTAAAGACCATTCCAGATTTACATATCTTATTCCAAATCACAAACTGCATGCCTTTTAGAGAGCCCAAAGGCCCACTGCTTGTTCAAATGGAGCAGCATTTCAGAGCCCATCTCTGGAATGAATAAGGGAGGAAGTGGAGAGGCCACACTCACCCTAAGGCAGGAAGTGACATACACATGATGCTAGGCAGCAGTTGTTTTGAATCTTGTAAGACAAAAAGAAACTTCTTAAAAGGAATAGCAGATTGGAGGAGAGGGGATCAGGAAAGGAATAAAGTAATCTGATTAAAGTCGCTGCCTACAGCAGCATTTCCAATTCTAAACATATCCATCGTAAACCTGCTGATGTAAACACAGCATGCTCTTTGACCTTAGTGGTAAACATCTGTTCAAGGATAGGCTTTCACTCTCATTCAAGCACTGCCTGACCTGACATTGATGAATTCACTTTAAATCACCAAAAATAACATATAGAATGAATCTTGATTATCTCTTTAAGTAAAAAAAAAACAAACTGCTGTAATATGAGTATCCACAACAAATGAAAGTGAAGCTTCAAGCTTGTGATTTGTTTGCTGTTACATCTCTGATCTATAAGAGTTTACAAAATGTTTTTAATCTGTAAGTTCTAAATAGTAACTCAGAAGAAAAGGGTTCTCACTACCTGTATCACTACTTTTACATGTACAAATTATTGTGATATCTGCTTTCCCTTATTTCAGAAGATACAAAATTTCTACTAAGCTTTAAACAGGACTAATGAAAATCAATATGCCACTCGACAGTGTTTCACAGGCCTTGCCTATCACATCAAAATATAAAAAAACTACAGTGAATGGAGACCCTTGTACTATTTTGGATCTTTGTGTCCAAAAAGGATACTTCTCCCACATTTTCCACCACTGAGGGATTTGTCTGACTATGCCAACACAGTCTCCCCCCTTCAATTCATTCAACCACCTTCTTGAAAAGGACAGTGTTCCGATGTTTGCGTGTATCCAAAACCTGTTGATATCCAGGTCTTTCATGATGTTTACAAGTAGATCAGCTTCTCCTTTTAATCTAAAATGTGGGGTATTCTTGTAGGCATGCATCTCTACCCCAACTTTGGAAACTGTTGGTTTGTGTATGCTCAGTTCCAGTTCTAAACATGAATCCATGCGGTTAAAAACCCCAACTGAGATGCATATCCATGTCCCAAATGTGCTAAATACGTCCAAGAAAAGCTCCTAAAACTTTCTTAAAATGCTAAATCAAACATCCAGACAGCATATGCTGTTTATTTGACCCATATCAAATTCAAACTATTGTTGTCATCGTTCACTCACAACTGTGTATCATTTGAAAATGAAGACATGCCTTGGGAAACATGCCTTGAGGGGGAAGGAAGACCCTTGAAAGGGTGAGCAGCAGCCGGTGGGTCCGGGGCCTGGTGCTCGTAAAATTGCCGCCGCCAGTAGGCCAAGGGGGAGGAAGGAGGCAATTAAAAGAACTGCAAGTGGCCTGAGCACTGGGCACCAGCTGACTTTCTTTCTGTTGTGAAATAAGCAGATGCAGAGGTGGAGGAAAATGAAGTGAGATGGAAAAAGAGAACGAAATGGGAAATGGAGATACAGCTGATAAGTGCTGTGACTCCACTCTGGACTGGGGCTAGACCTGGCCAGACCACCGCTGAGAAAGGGGCAGACTATCAAGACAGACGACTTCCTACTACTACTGCAGTCTGATTATCCCCTCGAGGCCCAGAAAGAGGCCTATAAAAGCCTCCTCATTAAGACTGGACCATTTATAGATGGCTTAATGAGTCTAGGTCTCTAAAAGAATAGAGGGAATGAGGGACTGATAGAGTGTCCACTTACTACTTTGAGGTTCCTGTCTCCATACCTCCCTGCCCTCGGAGGTCTGGTCACAAAAATCACAGACGTGAGTGAAAATCACACACAGCGAAGGAAACCAATCCAAGCAGAGCATTTTAGAAATAAAATTTTAGGTTAGTTTCCCTAAAACCTTTGTCTACCTCAATAATGATTGTTACTTCAGAATGGGGACTATTCTAATATTTAGTTTTTTGTCTGTGGAGATCGTTCAGTAACACACCTTACTGAAGTCTTTCCCTTCCAGGGATTCCTGTCACAATTGTGTGAGTATAGCCCCTCTCAGAAATGCATTGAACGTGCCCTGAGCATCCTGGTCACTTTCTGTAAAAGTCCTGTTTAGGTTGGACCTAACATTTATGTATCGACACCGCAAGAGTCTGAACTGCATGTAGTCACAGTAACGGATAGGCACCTGCAGTATTACAACTAATTTTGCCCTTTATTTCTAATCAACTATGTTCCTGATTTGGAAAAAAAAATAAAACATTTGTCTATGATGCATTCTCAATATTCCCTCTCCAGAAGAGAGATCTCTCTCTGAGCCTGTGTGTGACGGGCAGCTGCAGCAGCACTGTGTACTATTACTTAGAACAGGATCTAGGTCTGAATGGCAAAATCCAGAATTGAATTTAAAATCCTTCTCGTCACATACAAAGTCTTGAAAAATCAGGCCCCATCATATCTTAAAGACTTCATAGTATCATACTATCCCAATAGAGCACTTCGCTCTCAGACTGCAGGCTTACTTGTGGTTCCTAGGGTATTTAAAAGTAGAATGGGAGGAAGAGCCTTCAGCTTTCAAGCCCCTCTCCTGTGGAACCAGCTTCCAGTTTGGATTCAGGAGACAGACACCCTCTCTACTTTTAAGATTAGGCTTAAAACTTTCCTTTTTGATAGAGCTTATAGTTAGGGCTGGATCAGGTGACCCTGAACCATCCCTTAGTTAAGCTGCAATAGGCCTAGGCTGCTGGGGGCTTCCCATGATGCACTGAGCACTTCCTCTTCCTCACTTCCTTTCACTCTCCATGTGTTTATACACCACTTGCATTTAATCATTAA
>VUQI01058437.1:0-16961 GCA_015106735.1 Paratilapia polleni
TCTGAGATGTTCAAAGCTTGGGATATGTTTTTATAACCTAACCCTGCTTTAAACTTCTCCACAACTACATCTCTGACCTGTCTGGTGTGTTCCTTGGTCTTCATGATGCTGTTTGTTCACTAATGTTCTCTAACAAACCTCTGAGGCCTTCACAGAACAGCTGTATTTATACTGAGATTAAAGTACACACAGGTGGACTCTATTTACTAATTAGGTGCCTTCTGAAGGCAATTGGTTGCAGTGGATTTTATTTAGGGGTATCAGAGTAAAGGGGGCTGAATACTAATGCACGGCACACTTTTCAGATTTTTATTTGTAAAATGTTTTGAGCACCATGTATCATTTTCCTTCCACTTCACAATTATACGCTACTTTGTGTTGGTCTATCACATAAAATCCCAATGAAATACATTTTAGTTTGTGGTTGTAACGTGACAAAATGTGGAAAAGTTCAAAGGGTATGAATATTTTCACAAGGCACTGTATGTGTATTGACCCCAGTTAGACTGGGCAGTAGGTCAGAGTTGTGTTAGCTTTGCCTAGCACAGAAGACTGAAGACTGTTTAGGGAAAGTGCATATCGAAGTTAAAAGTACACAGTGTCTCTCATTATGTGCCTTTTTTGACAGAAAATGTCTGGCCTTGTTTCTTCAAATGCCTAAAGTATCTTTTTGTCGCCAAAGTAAATAATGATGGACTGTAAAATAGTGTGATTTTGTCATAATACCATTAAATATCTTGGGGGAGCTGTTGGTTTGGAAGGTTAAGTGAACAAAGCACCTTGACTTTGGCTGTTTTTAAAAAATTACTATAATAATTCATGAATGCTGAGCCATATTGTTTTAGATGCATAAATTTAATCAAACCTTAAAGCTGCAGTGTTCAGAATTTTTCAAATTAATATCAAATAAACTGACTCTGTAAAATGCTTGCTGGTTATTTTGTGCATGGGTTTATTACAACCTAGAGTTAAGTTTTAAAGTTAAGCAACCCAGCTGTGCAGCTGTGTGAATAACTGCATCACTACATTAAGCTTCCTTACCCTGGTAACTTGAAAAATAGAGCTGTCCATTATGTGTGTAAAAAGGTGTGTGTTAACCAAAACTATGATCTTGTCCTAACCCTGACTCGCAGTTTTTGTACCAATGAGTGAAACCAAAACACAAAAAAAGTCCCACACGAAACTTTAGAAAAAGTCTAAACTTGGGTGTGTCTGTACCACACCCACCTGCCTTTTAACATGGATTTTTTTGCTCTTTTGAAGCAGAAACACTCCTGAATGTTATTTAGGGAATTCTTACATGTCATTTTAGATGGCAGGAACATACCACTGATAGGACTGACTTCGAGATCTTGTGATAAAACCACAGAGAACCCAGTGTTGCACCTCTTTCATCATCTTTCAGCTCATTGTTTTTGTGTCACGGCCTGCCACTTAATTGTTTTGCTTTAGTCTTGTGGCTTTTATCGACCCTGTTTCCAGCTGCACAAGTCATGTTGAGGTAAGCATCTGGTGGCTACAAACATAATTCCAAATCAATCCTTATATTCCCACATGGGATTAATATATATACAAGTATTCGCAAACAGGTTCACAACAACAGATTTTTATAAAGTTATGCCATTAATAAAAAGCAAAAAACATAACCATGTTCCACTACAAATTACTTCAGAATGTCAAAAAAATGCCTCATACACACAGACATTTTGGGGGGCAGGTGCTCACACAGTAGCGCACCTTATACTTACTTAAATACTTATTGTTCTATTGATTTCAACACATGCAGATGTCTATCAGAACAAAAATCAACAGATTAATAATCAAGAGATTTCTTCAAAATTTATCAGTTTACAGAGACAATTGTCTTTGGCATTCAGTATTTCTACATTACAAGAACAGGCAACAACCAGTCCTTTCTTGGCATTGTGCTGCAATTGGCAAATTCAAAATATATATTGTACATGATAATTAAGTGTTAATCTGTATTAAAATAATGTATAGATTAATATTTAAAGTAAAAAATTATATAGGCTAGATAATTAAGTGACTTGGAGCTGACGTTAAGTGCCTACTTGGGTTTTGGACTTGCAATTTTGCACTTGTACTGTCTCTATGAATGCTGGTAATATTTCAGTCAGCTGGTGTGCAAATTATCCAAACAAGTCCAAACATCACGCAAAGACTTCTTTGACTCCATCATCTCTGGCTGTCTCTGTCTTTTCCTCTGCAGCAGGTCAGTCTCACACACACACACAACATGCTGCTACTCATGTCTCACGGACTCGTGCACAAACTTTAACGTATTCTTTCATCTTGCTTGTACCACTGAACAGTCAACTCAGAGAGAAAGGTCTTCTTCATGGAGCGCCCACAGCTCCAGACATGTGGTTCCCTTGCGCACGCACTGCGGCCGGATGTGTGTACTTTGTTTTCATCCAACACAGTGTGTGCTCGTGAGTTCAAATAATCCAAAAGGTTTTTAACTACGCCCATAAGCAAAGAAAATGATGAAAAATCTGTAAGTTTTACGTTAATTCTGTACAAGTTGACATGTATGACTCCAGATGGATAGGGCAAGAACTAAAGTTTCTGACATCCAAATGTTTGCATAGACTAATGACCACGTAATTCTTTCTGTTGTCAGACAAAGTGCCTAAAGGACTCCACTTGTACATTTTAAATCAGACTAGCTTGCTTTTTACAAGGTAATGGTGGGCTATTATTGCTTATGTTTGACTGGCTGACATGTTGTAATAGTATTTTAATTTTAAGTATGGACGAGTCTAGGGCAAACACTATCGCTACCTGGCTGTCACCAATAAAGCAGATCAGAGACGTGATGCTGCTCCAATAGGTGTTTGAATGCCATGCATAGCTGGCTGTGATGACAAGGAAAGTCAAATAAGGGGCCAGGGTGCCTTCTTTGACTGTGAATTGTTGGGCATTACATGCTTTTAATTAGGAATTGATGCCATGGGCCAAATATAAAATTAAATATAAAATAGAAATTGGGAAAAAAAAAACTGTCTTGCAAAAAGGGCACATATCAAGTAAGAAGCCAAAAAGGCAGGTGCTTGAGCACCACCTGGGGTCTTTCTGTGCTTATGCCTGCTCATACAGGTTGCTTTGAGAGATACTGACATGACCTGTATTGTCATTTAGGTATGGAGACTTGTTGTGAAAGGCAAAAACCACACTGTCTTGTTTTTACATTGTGTTTCTACATTGCATGACAAGGAAATCTTTGGAGCTGTTGCAAGGCATATTTTAAACTTTAGTCACAGGTACATTGGCCGTTTCCCCTTGCTTACAGTGTTTGAGCATACGTTAGCCTAAATGCATTCTAAGCTATGCTGGTAAAGGACACACAGGAATTAAATTTATACTGATCTTTAAAACAACTGACATTTTTTTAAATGTCTGTCTTAGCTTTTCCATGCTGTGTAGTATACACCATTGTAAAGTGTATTAAAATTGCAAGAAAATAGAGAAAATGGGTTCATAAAGGTAAAAAGGTCACCACTTTTTTAAGAAACTTTTTCTCTTGCATTAAGCTGATCGCCAACTGGGGCAGATGATTTACCCACCTTTTAAACACTACATCACTAAATATTCCAAGGTCCCATACACCTTAGAGTGAACACTAATTGCCTCTTCTCCACAGGTCTTCCTCCTTTATTTTCTTGCCTTATCCACTGAGCCAGTCAGTCAACCTGCAGGATTATTGATGTGTTTACCAGTGGAGGGGGGATGCCACTCCCTGTCTTGGGAAACCCTGAGGCTTTCAACTGTTGAGTAACACTGGCTGCTGCCACTGACGCTCCAATCAGGAAAGCTGGGATGTTTTCCTCTGTGCTAATAATGAGGCAAAACACAAAGAAAGCGATGGTGGCCACCTGAGGGGTTTTTTTTTGACTCACCTTTTTTACTTCATCATAAAGCTGACTCTCAGCCATGGCCTGTGGATGTCTTCATGCCAGCCTCACAAAGAGGATAAATCTGTCAAGACCTTGCAGCTGCTTCAAAGTGCAGCGCTGGTCTATGGTTAATTATTGGTAATAACATTGCACTTCATTGCCTTCTTCTGCTTCTTCTTCTTCTTTCGGCTTCTCCCTTCAGGGGTCGCCATAGTGGATCACCTGCCTCCATCTCACTCTATCCCAGCATCCTCTTCTGTCACACCGATCCTCTGCATGTCCTCCTTCACTACATCCATGAACCTTCTCTGTGGTCTTCTTCTTTTCCTCCTGCCTGGCAGCTCCATATTCAATATGCCCAAAATATCCACTCTCCATCCTCTGCACATGTCCAAACCATCTCAACCTACCCTCTCTAACTTTGTCTCCAAAACACTTAACCTAAGCTGTCCCTCTGATATGCTCATTTCTAATCCTGTCCATTTGAAAATATCCTTAGAAGAACAGTCAAGACAGGCTGTAGACAAGCCACTTAAAAGACATTTATTAAAGTTAATCATTTCTAAACTGTTCACTGTAACCTCTCTAGGACCTGCTTTGACCTACCATGAACTACTGTTGAGTTCCACCAAAATTTAACAAAATCTCAAGGAAATAAGCAAAAACTAATTTGCCTCTTTCCATACATTATGCAAATATAAGATAGACTTTAAGTTGGACTCTCAACAGCTTTTGGTGCTAATTCCCTCACCTATGCAATTAAAGCACTGCAGAAGAAGAGCGTGCAGTGTTAACCCAATGATAAGGGAACTATTATTAATTCGTACTAATTGATATTTGGCCACCTGCAGTCAAGAAACAAGTAACATTTTAGCAAACAGTTGCCTATTTATACATATGCCATGCCTCAGTCTAAGCAGACTTTAAATGTCAATTTACTCTCCTTTTCACTCTGTTTTGGTCTTCCAATCTGAGTAAGTATATGTGGGATATGCCAGAACAAGACAAAGCTATCACCATCAACCCACAGGACCCAAAGGATCTCCTGCCAACACCACAGGATGGCCTCAGAGATCAGTGGTCCATCCCCTGACAGGTCAGAGTTGCTTTGGCAGCACAAGCGGGCCTACACAATATAAAGCAGGTGGTTCTAATGTTGTTACTGATCAGTGTATGCTATGACCTTTGCAGACACCAGATCTCAACCCAACAAGAGATTTTAGACCAACAGTACTTTTGGAGAATCAAGGGCAAGTGGTTCTGGCAGTGCGTAGTGGCCCAACACATCACCAGCTTTTGTAGCCTTTGCACATGCACTGCAGTCATGAACTTTTCAGTGCATGTGAAAACACTAATGTCCAACTCTGTCACATTAAAGAATCTGGCAAAAAATGGCGCCAAATTGCCTCTTAAATTGAAAATAGCAGGCTTCCATTTGGGTTTAGAGTGTGGCTCCAAGAGGATTTTTTGTATCTTGGGATGTTATACGTGTGTACCAAATTTTACACATGTATGTGAAACACAGCGGTGGGGCTCCTCTGTTGCCATTTTTAGGGAGCGCTATGGAGCCATTTTGCACCGCTAATGTTCGAGACTCATAAAATACATAAATTTTCTCTAGTCCCGACATGTGTGCAAATTTTTATGAGTTTTCAAGCATTTTTATGCCCCCAAAAAGTAGATTCAGTTGCGTTAATAATAATAATAATAATAATAATGATGATGATAATGATAATAAACGGAGCAGATTCAATAGGATCCCACTGTCAGTCCTTCATACTGTCAGATCTCAGGCCATGCTAATGTAACAAAGCCATGGGATTTAAAGCTTATGTGGTATTCTTCATTTTCTGACCTATTTTTGATCCAGAATTCATCTTATATCTTATCAACAGTAGAAAACACGTAAAACGGTGGCTGTCAGGTGCCAAAAGTAAAGCTGTTAATGGAGAATTAACTTCAGCAAGCACATGTAAGAACACATTTCTGCTGTGTACTACATGTGAGAAAGGGCAAGTAGAGATGGCACAACTTGATTGTCCCAGCATTGTCCAAAGTTCATGTGTGCAATTTGCTTAAGAAACTTGTCATTGTCTGTTGCTTTCTTTAGTAAAAAGCAGACTTGAAAGCAGCCAGAGTAAAATAGTAATAACCAAAAGATTAAATGGGGTTTAAGGGACTAATGACTGAAATCATCCACTGCAGTACATTTTTTTAATGAAAGAAAAAAAGAAAGAAAAGAAAAAAAGATGAAGAAAACCTTCATACGGTTCAGCCTCCATGGCACCTAGTTGGGAATCTCTGGGTTCGGCTATAAACTGGCTCTGGGCAAGTCAATTACTGTGCTCAACTTTGTTTCAATGTTCAGCCTTTAAACAACCTCCTCCTCTTTTTTCTTTCTCATCATCAGTTCATAATCCCTCCCTCCAGCCCTCCCTTTTCTGTACAACCAACCCCAGTTACATAAGGCTGGTGAAACTGTTGTTCTCCAGCCGGACTTACTGCTGTGTGCGGAAACTGTGGGTGCAGAGGGGTGGGTATCTCAGCTCGTACACTGCCGATGGCCATCCCAGGAATGCATCCTCACAGTGGGTCTGGACCACAGCCAACCATGTGGCCTCCCAATGTCACTGAGGCACAGAGACAAAAAAGAGGCACTTTGTTTGAGTATTTTTTATTTATTTTTGAAAAACAAAAGGCTGCATTTTGCTCCCATGTTGGCAGTACATGTTGAGGTTGTCTAATACTGCACGTGTCGATTCTTTCTTCTGCTTTTTAATGGTAGAAACCACAGCATTGTGTTGTGCCTGGCTCACAATCCTTTGATGAATACAAATACAGTTTTAGTAATATTTAAAGAATCTCCCCCAAGCAATGTTCAATGGTGAAAGGGTTCATGCAGACGCAATGACAGACTTCTCTCTGCCGTACCTGACATAAAGAGGTTTAGCTAACACTACCTGACACCTACTGTTAATCCTATTTCAAATTGCACTCTCAACCATGAAATCCACTCACAAGAGGTAAAAAAATACACAGTGATGCAGTGCAGAGGTGTTACAAAGATAATCTTTCCCCTGCCACTTTTCTCCACTGGCTTTAAAGCAACAAGAGCAGGCACAATTAAACCATGGATAGGTCTTCTTACTGAGAAAAAAAGGCAATATGGGAGAGGTTAGCTTTTTGTGAAATCAGGTTATGTAGGAAATAAAAAGGGAGAATGGTATCATACTGTGTCAGCAGGCAGTGCCAGACATATGGCAGACATTGGTGGTATCCACACTCTAAGTTTTTGTTTTTTTTTAACCAAAGCTTGATTTGAACCAAAGCTTCCTGATGTTGGCTGCAGAAAGTTAATCACATGAACTCTTCCAGGCTTTGCGGTCTTGCTGACCCAACACTGATCCCAGAACTGAGGCACGAGTCTGGATGGGACTCTTTCAGCACAACATGGACTCTGCACAACTGTCACGACTGAGGGTTCATGGAGAGGAGCAACAGCAACAAAACCAGCAAGTCCTCCAACCAAAATGACAAATAAGGCAGAGGGTTAAAGCTCATTCCAGACCTGGCAAATGAGAGGCTAGAAAATAATCTCTCCATTTTGTAGCTGTTCCAAGGCTTATGATCACATCACACGATTTCCATTAGCATATAGTTAGTGACTGATGAGGATATATTAGCAAAGTCATCAGGGTTATCGTGGCTAAAGCTTGAAACTATTCATTTCTAACAGTTTTATAAGCCACTGTATCATTGTATAGTTGTCAGGTAAAGGGAGGCTAATGAAAGACTGTTTCAAGTTGCATTTATAGTAAATGTAGGATCCAGCATTTTTTGAACCTGATCCATATAAAAGACCAAAAAAAAAACAGGTTATCTTAGCCTTTGCTGCTTTGATTTTGACCTTTCAATTCTTATGATTCATAAAAATGCAAACTCTAAATTGATGGAGTTCCCCATTAAGGTTTATATTTAATTTTCTTTTCAAAGAATTTCGACGTAATGTACATATCTAAACCCCTCAAAAGCTGTAAACCACGCTGCTATTTTTGTCCTGTTTCACCTTTGTATCTCTCCATTATACAGATAATTGAAGAACTGCAACCGTATCACAGGCAAATATAATATGTTACTTTGTAACTGCAAAATTCCTGTGTCACTGTAAAAACTGAACCACTGAACAGTGCCTGGACAGGAAGAACTTTTAAACTTCTAACAAAAAAAGATATGAAAAACTAACAGAGAACAACTTTGGACTGGTGTGGACTGCAGCCAATGAGGAGGTCAGAGGCTGACAGCAGGCTGTAAAGGAAGGCAGTAGACAGCATGGGAGGCCGGCTGTGACAGGGGATGGGAGGGTGGGTGCCACCAGGTACGATTCCCCCTGTCTTGATGTATCTCAAGAGTTTCGCCTGGCTGATCAGGGACGACAGGAATGCTGCTCCCAACCTTCAGTCAGCTGTCACACGAAGTCACAGCAGAAAACAAAGCATGCGAGTCACACACTGTACAGGTCAGACACACGCCGACTACATGCGTCGGCATTCAGTAGTGCACGCTTGTGCTGCATGTGAAGTTTGACAGCAGCAGTCAGATTCAGCTCTGGAACTGGGAACAGGCGTGGGCTTACAGGAAATGGTGTGGTGCTGAATGTAATTTCTCTATAATTTCTATTATTTTGGCGGTCACCAGTTAACTCTGGGGAGTGAAAATAGAGGAATAAAAATACAACAACTTGGATTAGAGAGAAAAAAATGAGGGAGTTCAGAGGGTCGTATATCATTAAGCAATTGAGAAAGTTAATTAGGCAGCTCTGATAATTATTGCCATGGCAACCTGCGTGCACTCATGCAGATTTGATTAACGAGGTGCCATTTATCTGTACTGGCTAGACAGCAGGGCCTGCACAGAGCTTGAGAGACCCCTATAGGTGGAAGATGTAAAGTGTGCTTTATTCACAGCCTCATTGTAATCCCATACTTCATTTAAAGCATTAAAAAATACAGTTTAAAGCCACTATTCTGAAGACAAAACACATTTTTTCTTCATAGTTTATTCCATCTCTTTCAATGAAGAAGAAATCTGAACTGAAACCAACCATTAGTTCTTTATTTGCTCTTACTGTCTCATGCAAATGACAGCAGAGGGGGTTTCCCATTAAAATAAATGACATTTCCCCATCCATAAGAGACTGTCAATGACATATGGCATTGGGGAAAAAATAGTGTAAAGAAAAGATGTGTTTTGCATGGGGGAGGGGGGTGGGGGGTGGGTGATTCCAGCACATATGTTGCCCTCTAGTGGAAAATGACAACATTTATGTGCACAGGCCTTGACACTGAATGTCGTCTGGAGCCTTGCTTAGCAGCAGCAAGGATGTTTTCTGGCACAGAGACACTTCATTATACAGTGGGGACAATTATTAATGGCTGTTAAGAGAGCAGAGTGCAGCAGCAAGTTGGAAAAAAAAAAAGGCAATATAAAAAAAAAAAAAGCAATAAACCCATGCTGCATCCAAAACGATGAGCTGAGCCATTTTCAAAAGCAGTTACCTGTCACCAATCAGAACATGATTCAGAGAGGAAGAACAGATAGGTGCTCAGAATCTTCAGAGAATAGTTTCATCAACATGGCAAGAAAATGACACATTTAGCATGTGCAAGAGACGTGCTATCAAAATCAGTTAGCTAAAAAAAAATTTTTTAAATCACTTAATTAGCACTCTCAAGGGTGCTTTTTTTTTTGCTGTAGATGGCACCATTGGCAGCATGCAGACAAAAGTGAATACATGAAAGTAAAGTAAGCTCAGTGGGAGATTTCTCCAGGGACCCGCTAATCCTCCTCCACATCATTTCACACACAGCCAAGTGAGAGGTATGGATTATAGTTTATTATACAAATATCAAGCACAAATGAATTCTAATAACAGTCATATCAATTATATCCCCCTCACTCTAAAGTGTTTCATACATATCTGACAATAGCACTTGCTAAGAAAGCCACATTCTGGTATAAAAATAGAAAAGGAGAAGGGGAAAAAAAACATTGATTTTACTGTCATGAATACCAGTTTCTTTATTGAGTTGCTTTGAAGTCAATCTTCACCTGCAGTTCACAGCCTTGTCACAGTCTATTACAGGTGTATCTGCTGTTTTTTTCCTGGCTCGTGACATTTTCTTCCTATTTTTATGAGTAAATCAGCTACTGGCCAAATATACTTCACTCAGAGTGTGACGTGGTTCAGGAAAAAATACACACGGAGGACAGAAAGGGATGTAATAACTTTTAAGACCAAGTTTAAACAAAGAGCTGCAACAATGTTAATCCATACACAAGCTTGAACAAGGTAGTAGATAAAGAAAGGTTGGGTTAAAAAGCCCCAGAAAGTAGGAAAGAATTGAAAACATACATGTAAATTCATCCTCCTTTGTTCAGTTCATCAAAATACCAAAGTCCCGACTTACAGTAAATATGTTTTGCAATGTCCAGGAGAGTTCATAATGAATCTCTTTATAAAGGTCCAATGCTCATCGTGTAATGTTTAAATTTAATACTAGTTATGTAAGAAAAAAAAGAGAACTGTCACGTAAGTCAATATTAAAGCCGCAATAATCAATGTTTATTTGGCTTAAAAATGTCTCAGTGTGAAAGGGGATGCTATAGTGGCCAACTGACAAAAAATGAAAAAAAACCTGTGGAGTTCCTCTTACTTGCATTGTTTTGTTTGCTTACAGCACACAAACTGAACTCAAACTGAGAACCAAACGGAGCTAAAAGATGAGTGAACAGTGGGCCTAAATTTGTCAGGTGGCCACAAACACCACTAACAAAAAAGCCTGCTAAATCTATTTGTGCTGCTTTAGTATGATGCTGACATAATAAAAGGTACATTTTTAATGTTTGGATTCTCACGTACAAGGCAGACTCCTCCTGTATCAATGAAAAGTACACCATTAATCAATCAGTGATTGAACAGTAAATGCCTTCGGCCACTGCTGAAATAATGCTATCTATTCTGTAATTAATATAAAATGGAGATATAATATAATGAAAATTCAAGAACTTTATGTTAAGGTTTAGCTGAAAAATGTAATGTAATGAAAATGTATTTATTCACACCCCACATATTTAGTAAGTCAAAAAGAGAGCCTCTCGTGGGTAGGGTTGGGGTCCATGTACGGTCCGTGTACGTTCAGGCAGTTCGCTTTTTTCTTGCAAACCAAAAATGGGAAAAGGAAAATACCACTGTTTTCCCATTTTTCATTTTAAACCAAATACGAAAAAACAAAAAACAAAAATAAGAACCATTTTTTTTGTTTTTTGTTGTCTGATTAAAAACAGCCTAATTTTGGTTTTGGGTAAATTAGTTTTTTCATTTTCCCATTTAGAATTTAAGAATAAAGAAAGGCAGACGAGTAAGGGGTGACCCGGAAGTTAAAGCATATATATCAAAATAAAAGAATAAAGGCTAGAACATGTGTTCAATGAAAGTGTATCGCTCATAAACCAATAACTTGATTTTATTCCTTTTAATTTATACAAGAAATGGGTTATCTTTTATCAAAAAGTGTAAGATATGTTATTCTATTACACCGAGTGAATTAATAGCCTCAGTAATTTATAGGCTGCATGCTCCTTCCTAAATTGTGTCTAACATGACCAGCAGAGGTCCTTCCATGTTGCCAAATAATTATTTGCCGTTTGACATAAGAGGAGATGGAGAAAGTATTTAAAACCTTTACTGAAGTTTTAATACTTATTAAAACCGTGCTGTAAAAGTATCATTCAAAATGTCACATAAAGAAAATAAAAGTAGCCAATGCAGAATAAATGTGAATGTAATAGGCTAGCCTACTATAAATTATATTATATATTATTATAAATATTATCAGTTTAGCGTGCTCATACATTAGTGCAAAAGTGGAGCGCTATTGTGGATTGTTGTGAGGAGATCAAATGAATGAATATGTATAGGTCTATTTAGCCTAAAGAAGTTGATCTTTTTATGTAGATATTTTATCCAGCTGGGATCACTTTATTAGGTACACCTTTTGCCATTTTATTAGAGACAAGTGTCCCTAATAAACAATCCCACGTCAGTTTTCCCAGAAGTTGCATCGTCTATCATTATTATTATTATTATTAATATTATTATTACTATTATTATGTTAACTGCTGTAAAAAAGAATTCTCCCAAATGAACTATATCATAACATTCCTTTTCTGTCCTTAAATCACCTACCCTTTTGTACATTCACAAACATATCTTTAATATCTTAGTCGACTTTGATACAAAAATAAATACTATACATACAAAATAAAGTGTGACAGCTCTTCGTGTAAACAAAAACAACATTAAACAACAGTTTATAACATGTTTAATGAGATTAAAGAACATTATGGTAAGGGTAACACACAACAGCATTAAGAAAGAATGAGGGAGGGAAAAATATGAAAAAAGAAATTTACATCCATTCCATTCACTATACTTGTCCATGCTAGTCTCCAGCAGTCATGGAAACAGGGAAAAAAAACACAAATATTTATATATCTACACTTCCTTTTTTTGTGATCAGAGAGAAGACCAGTTGGTATCACAGGGGTATACATACCTTCTGGTCATGTTAACAAGATCAGTTAAACAATCTCGGAATGGTCTGTGGCATCTATTCACAGTAGAGTTAAACTGAATAGTCAGATCTGGGTGAAGTATACTGAACTCCTCTTATCATATTTTGAATAAAATGGATCAGTGCCAAATACTGATTCTCTGGTCATCAAGTTTCCCAATTCTAGCCTGCAATGGTCTGATACAGCAGAGAATTCTGGTAATAGGTCTTCCAGGACCTTTCCTTGCAACCATCTTGGGACAGTATATTGGGAATGCCTTTGCGCTAAAGCAAACCAAGACAATGAGTGCATAACTTCCATGTATAATCTTTTGCTAATTCAGAGGCAATATAAATAGGTGGTGATAATATGTTACACTGGTGGAAATGTCACCATATGGTCAGCAGCAAACTCACCCCATCTAGAAGGTTTCTCCAACCCACTCAGGGAAAGTGCTGTGCTATACAGATAAGACTAGATGTTACAATCCCTATTAATAAATAGATGTCCATCCATCCATCCATTTTCTTCCGCTTATCCTATTCAGGGTCGCGGGTGGGGCCTGGAGCCTATTCCAGCTGCCATCGGGCGAGCGGCAGGATACACCCTGGACAGGTCGCCAGTCTGTTGCAGGGCTAACACAGAGAGACAGACAACCATTCACGCTCACGTTCACACCTACGGCCAATTTAGAACTACCAATTAACCTACCCCCACTAACTGCATGTCTTTGGACTGTGGGAGGAACCCGGAGTACCTGGAGAGAACCCACGCAGACACGGGGAGAACATGCAAACTCCACACAGAAAGGCCCTGGCCAGATGGTATGGATTAGCTACTCATGTCAGCAGTACCAATTCCTAAATAGTATATTGGCTTATGGCTACAAAAATGTCAAGAAGAAGACTACCCCCTGAGTCTGCGAGAGTGAGGGTGCAAGATGACTTACAGACAGACAACCTGGTTAAGTTTACTGAACGGAGATAACGACGGACCTTGTAACGGACATAACAATGGATCAAGCGATCAGCACAGCAAGTGATGGAGTAACGCTGCTGGCAGGACACAAGCTGCAAAGCTGCATTTGTGGCTGGAAAAAGATAACAACAGAGAAGAGCCTTAAGATCCACCAGGGCAGGAAGAAGTATCAGATATTGTAATGAGGGGCCTCACATTGACTACTACTTTTTCAGAGGTAGGGTAGATCAGTCAGGTGAAGCCCAGCAGGAAAAGCACCACAGTCCACAGGGTATCAGAACCCCATCTGAATGTCAATCAGGTACACAACCACCATCATTTATAAGCCCAGAGCCCATCAGCCATGGCCAGCAGTAGAGAAGACGGATGGAAGAAATCCCCAAATCTGTTGGCCCCAAATCCTGCCAGAAAAAAGAGTGGGCAACCATCGATACAGACCTGGTACATCTACTACAAGGTCAGAAGGGAGATATCGAAAGGAAACTGGAGAAGGGGAGATTATTTACACTTATTGGGCAGAGAGGTATGGGGTGAGGAGCAAAATCCCAAGGGCACAGAAGGATCCATCAGCCCAGCTTAAATCCAGGTGACTGCAGGAAAGACTCATGAAACAAAAGAGGAGCCTAAGGAAACAGTGGAAGAAGGCCACAGAAGCAGAAAAGAAAGGACTCAAGACACTTCAGGGAGATATCAAGCTGCGAGTTGCAGTGCTGGGAAGGGCAGACATTCTGAGGAAACGTAAGAACAAAGATCACACAAGGGCTTCCTTCTACAAAGATCCCTTCAAGTTTGTGAAAAACCTTTTTAACAAGGAGAAAACAGGCACCCTCAAAGATCCTGTAAGGAAACTGGACCCATTCTGACAATCAAAGGCAAATACAGATTACCATCACAGGTGACACCAAGATCAGCATCGGCATTATATACCGGCTGTATAAGAACACGCCCAGCATCCTGAAATAACTCTGGAAACTAATGAGTGCAGCATGGAAAAAACAAATCATACCCAAGGCATGGCAAATGGGATCAGATGGGATCCTGATTCCCAAGGAAAAAAACTCCACTACCATCAACCAATTCCATCAGATCCATCTCCTGAACGTGGAAGAGAAGTTATTCTTCAGCACTGTAGCCCAAAGACTTTTGACATTCCTGCTAAAAAACAACTTCATTGACACCTCAGTTCAGAAGGTTCTGCAGGCTGCCTGGAACACGAAAAATATCATCTGGCACCAGCTGCGCACACCCAAAAAAAAAGAAAAGAAAGACCTGTATGTGGTCCTCCTAGACCTATCCAATGCGTGTGGGTCAGTGCCACATGAAGAGCTGTGGGTCGCTTTTGATTTCTTCTATGTTCCAGAGAGCATAAACAGGCTGGTTAAGGCATACTTCCATGATCGCCAGTTCTGTGCTATAACATTGGATGGCACCACTACCACTGCCTGGCAGCAACTTGATTATCAGCATAATGGTGGGTTGTACCATCATTCCCTTGGCTTTCACCATGGCTATGAGGCTTATCATTCAAGCATCAAGAGTGGGTTGCCCCTCCCTCCAATTTGGGTGTATATAGATGGCACGATGACAATCACAATAACAAAGGTATGCATCAAATGCCTGTTGGATAAGCTCCAGGAAAACATCAGATGGACAAGAATGGAGATCAAAGCCAGCAAGTCCTGCAGCATCTCCATTGCCAAAGGTGAACACCCTTTACTTGTCAGATGACTTGAGTTTATAATGGATTTGATCTAGTTACAAAAAAGTTGGGCTACTGGACATGAACGTGTCCTATATTGTTGTAATTTTATGCTGTACAATGTAATAATTCAAGTTGTTTTGGGAGCACACAACTGATCTTTTGCAGTAAGGATGCATAAATGTTGTAGAAAATCTAATTTGTGTGACCACGCTACAGAAAGTGCTTCTGCATTGGCATACCAGCCAAACTATGAGGTTCAGAGGAGAAGAGTACAGTAATTATTATGTTAAAGGAATTTCCAGTTTCCACTCAGGTAGCTGAGTGGTAAAGATGACTGGAAGCCTTAAAGGCAAATGAAACAATGGTACTCTAATAACTTAAAGGCACAAAATTAAACAAAGAGGAATAACTATAAAACTTTTAATCACTTATTCAAATAATGCACCCTATATATAGTCAATATCTGGAAATAGGCAACAGAAAAATACAAAAGACACATGGAAAAGTATTCCTGAAATATGTAGATAAGGTCTCAGACAAAGGTCTCAGGGAAAATATTATAATATGCACAACAGATTATATGTAAGTGTACTGACAGTGACTGAAGGATTTGATTATACTTGAAAAAAATAAAACATGACTATTTTAAATTACTTAGTTTAGAGTAGCCTAAATGCAACTTTTGAGGAATGGAATAAATATTCTTGGCATCTTACATTTGTTGATATTGTCTGGAGGTAGGGCCTTCTCTCTATCTATAGTCTATAGTCTATAGTCTATAGTCAGCAAATAGTTCCTGCACGAAGAGGCTGAAACAGAACTATTTCCCATGATCCAGTCTGAGGTGGTCCCTCAGTAAGGACTGCATGTCTGAAAAACCAACAGACAGAAAGAAATATGAACCTCATAATATGGGACAATTTAAAAAATAAAAAAAAAAAGGCCTATTAACCTGCCTCTGTCCTAACTTTTTTTTCCCCACTGAAATTCATTTGCATATCATTACATTATGTTTATTTACATTTAACACAGCATGCCAACTTTCTGGGATGTGGGTTTGTATATAAAATCAATGCAATGCACTTTCTGACCTGCCTTTCATTAGCTCTAGTATTAAGCATCATAACTCTTTTAAAAGCCTTAGCATAAGCACTTCTCTGACAGCCTGGTGGGAATTTTTAAAAATATCTAAGTCTTCACTCATCCCATGTAAACTAACACCCATTTGGAACAATCCTGATATTTGTCAGGGAAAGAAAATACTGAATTTTCCGTCATGGCAGGAGAAAGGGATAGAAAATCTAGAACATTTTATTTAAGACAGAAACTTTATGTCTTTCCAAGAACTTATATCAAAATATGGAATCGGAAACAATAAATTTCTTGAATATCAGCAATTGAAGTCCATCATACAGGCAAGATTTAATCCCAATCAACTAAACTTAGAAATGCCTACAGGGGTAACAGAACTTCTAAATCTCTGTACCCCCAAATTGTTATCAAAAATGTATAAGCTACTGTCCAAAACAGACGATTCAACTTCCCTCCCAACCGCAAAATGGGAGCGAGATCTAGCCATCAACCCTGATCAAAACTTCTGGACACAAATATGTTTAAACACCTTCAAGATGACTAAAAGTCCAAACTTACAACTTATACAATACAAAACTCTTCATAGAATACACTATACAGGACAAAGGATGTTCCAAATGGGCGTTACACACTCAAATATATGCACCCACTGCACAGGC
>VUQI01058438.1:0-21124 GCA_015106735.1 Paratilapia polleni
ACAAAAATGTTCATTTTACTCAAACATATACCTATGAATAGCAAAATCAGAAAAACTGATCATTTTGGAGTGGTCTCTTAATTTTTTCCGGAGCTGTATACTTTATTTAAGGCACACTTCAGCTGTGTCGTAAATCTCTCGTTACTACTGAGCCTTTTCCTTGTTTTTCCGCTATGGAGTTTCTCTTTCAAAATAAAAGCATGAACTTCAAAACAAAACTCTTAGGTTAACCCATAGATCAAACTTAACAAATACTTATAAATGAATAGATGTAAAAATATCAAACTGCTCAAATATGTCTGACCATTTGAAGGTCATTTACAATCAGACCCGGCAGCATTCTGATGGCTTGCTTCCCAGCTATGTCATAAATATACCTTCACCCATCGCCAAACTGAAGGGCAAATTAAGAAGTGTTTCCTGTTGGTGAAGTCTTCTCTACACTGTTGCGATGTTAAAGAAACTGTTTCATGCTCATGCGGTTTCATGCTCTGCTGCTGTGTCCTTGATTGTGTTTCACGGCCTGTAAGGATAAGGAAAACAGCATCAGTGTTTTACTTTAACCGCAGCATCGTGAGCCAAACCTTGGCACTGGCTGCAACACACAGTGTGTAAACATGTCATGTGAGACTGATCGCTACAGTGCAATCTGTAAGCCTTTAAAGTTTTCACAATTTCTTATGTTTCACTCATCTTAAAATTGAATCAGTTATTTTTTCTTACCAATCTATGTTACAATACAACACACTGAAAGCAAAAATAAATAAATAAAATAAAATAAAATAAAAATTGAGTGTTTTGTTAATCTATTAAAAATAAAGGCTTGGATACTTTTGTAAAAGAGATATTTCAGATATTCACTTAGCACTTGGTTAAAGTATTTCACTCAGAATACTTTATAACTTTGTTCATCCATCTTTCCCGACTAGTCTCTCAGTCCCTGTCACAGAATCACATCCCAATATTTGATGCTGCCACCACTGTATTTGACTGAGGTGATGCTTAGGGCCTGGTTCCCTTTTGGAATTGTGGCCACATAGTTTAGACCAGATGATTTTTTGTTTTCATGGTCTGAGAATTGTTCAGTTGCCTTCTCGCTAACTTCTGGCTGTTTTATGCCTTTTAGTGAGGAATTCTTTATGGCAACTCTACCATAAAGGCTCAGTTAGTGGAATGATGCAACAATGATTGCACTTTTGTATGGTTATGCGGTCTCAAAAAACAAATGAACAAACAAACAAACAAAAACTCTGGATCTCATTCATACAGTAAACTGGGTTCTTAGTTCCCAGTCTGACAAAGGCCCTTTCTTTTCTATTACTTAGTTTGTCTTAACAGGAAGATCTAGGAAGACTAATGGTGGTTCCAAAGCTGTGCATTCAAACAATCCTGTCAGTTCTAGATCTCTGGCTTGTATTTTTTGAAACTCTAAGGGTGTTTTCACACCTGCTGTGCTTAGTCCATTTAAATCGAACTCTGGCTCGTTTTCTCCCTTGGTGCGGTTCGTTTGTGCAGATGTGAACATGGTAATCGCACTCGGGTGTGGACCAAAACAACCGCACCAAGACCCTCTGGAGGAGGTGGTCTCAGTGCGGTTCCAAACAAACTCCAGAGCGGTTTGTTTATGGTGTGAATGTGATCCGACCTCGATCTGACCCAACTACCAGGTGTATGCTGCAGGTTTGAGCTAAACACCTTCCCGTAGCCAGGCATGCTTTGCATTCTGGGATGCAGCAGGGTACCGTAGATGTGCAGAGTACACAGACTGTCAGTACTGGCTGCAACTAGCCGTAAAATGAATGTAAATTTCCATGTTATCCACTTGGCCAGAAAACAGCACCTTCTTCCTGTATTTACTTCTGTTGCTCCCGCCCAAACAGATCTGACTAATAAGCGGACTGAACGTTCTCACATGGTTTGTAGTGACGCATTTTGGTTTGCTTGGAGTCCTTTCTTGTTTTCCTTTCTTGTTTTCCTTTTTTTTTTTTAGTTTAGATTCTGTCCACATCTCAAGCGGCAACCTCTGAAGCTGAAAAATTAAACCAGTGCGGAAGTCCTAAAATCTGCAGTTCCAATAGTGGGAATTAGTTAATCCCCACAGACTCCTGTGTTAAAATGCCCAGTGTTACAGCATTTGAAAACATGTTTATAGTCTGGTACAAAAAAAAAATGTTCTGACCTTTATGGCTAATTTCCCCATTCATAATAACTGAGGTTGAAATTCTAGTATTTTATTAGTCTGCTACCAGTTAGCTCTGTTAGCAGATATGTATGTCCCGTACAGTTTAGGAATGCTGCTTGCTAATCATGTTTGCTAGCGTTAGCTGGTAATTTGGCATTCCCCCCCTCATCAAAGTATGGCAATTTCTGGCTCCAAAAAAAAAAAAAAACATAATGGTGGCCATGCTGAGGCGCTGAGGCTTCAAAAAGCAGAGTCCAAAACCAATGGGTGAAGTCACTGTGGCTCCATCCATCTTTTTTATACAGTCTGTGGCACATCTTCTTTTTTGGGTGTGCCCTACTATTGGTTTTAGACATTTAGCAGCTCTTAATTCTTAATTAACTATGAGCCATGGTATATGAATTAATGTTGAAACGAGACACACCTGCTATAGAAACATTTAGAGCCAAGTGTCCAATTCCATTAAAATCTTAACACAATGTGTCACTTACTATCATTTAAGCAAAGTTAGTAGTGAATAAACTATTTTTTTGTCAAACTGAATTTACTGAAGCACATCCCTGAAGAAGCAAAATGTGTAACTACCTCAACGATACTGGTCTGGATTGTATAGTCCAAAGTTTAAACAAACAGTTTCATGATGGCACTGCACTGCTATGTTTAACGTAAACGGGAAATGGAGGATGACAGTGCTTAGTTATTGATTGAGATGAGTCACAATTTAATTGCTCGTGAATTGCTATGGAAAATCAACCCCCACTCAACCAACTGGCATTTGTTTGATGCTCAACTGAGCCGTAGCAGTAATGTTTGCAACAGCAGCTACAGTGTAAGAGTTGGTTTTGTGTATAACTGAACTATTTTTATATTATCATAGACAGCTGACAGCAGAGAAGCTTTTTAATAAGGTGGAAAACAATAGGCCAACAGGCCTTAGGCTTCAATAGGCCACTTTGATATGTCACAGTAGCATACACAGGTATGAGTGATGAAATTAATTATGGTCTCATTTAATTTAGCATGTAACAGGCATGTCAGCCAGCATTCACAACACCAGGGTCATGGCCCATATAAATGAGACAGAGCCATAATTAATATCATCAATTACATCTGTGTTACACCTGCAATGACATGTCAAAATGGCTGCTGTGAAAAAGGGCCTATGGGGGAACGTTTGGCATGCGAACAGAAAGCTAAAAAGATTACAAGTTAGTAAGTAAGTAAGTTACATGTGATTCTCACAGATATGATTCAACACCTTGAATCTCTCTCTCTCTCTCTCTGGCACACAAGCTAATTACTTGTGCTAGAAGGTATGTATACTTATCTGCTTTTTTCCCATCCATATTAGAGTAAGAGAATGCAACATAAGACATAAGAAACATAAGACATGGGGCATAAGAAAAAGACCTTTACTTGTATAATTAGTTTATGGATAAAACTGTCACTGTGTAATACAGCAGCCTTGCAATAAATGCAGTAAAACTATTGAAAGGTATTAAATAACCTTTGACGTAACTTTGGACGCAGTTGAATTGCATTATACTAAAAAGCATTTCTACTAATAAGTTAAACCTCATTGGCATGTATTCGGTGAATGAAATATTGCAAGTACCTGGTTAATCCAAAGGCTGATTTCTCGTCCTGTGAGAAAGCAGGGCACAGACCCTTCCCTAAGTTTCCCAACTCACATTTTACTGCAGGAAAAGCACAAGACTCAATGATAAAACTTGTCATTCATCTGCTGTTTTGGTTTCAGGTTCCTGGTCTTGTGAATGCTGGCTCACTGAGCAGAGGCATGGAACAAATGGAACAGATAGAAGGAAGGCTCCACAGAACAGAGGCATCATTAATGTTTATCACTAACACCTGTGCTTACCCTATCCTGGGTCAAAATGGCTGTTGGCCTCAGGAAGATATCTCAGACAGTTCCTAACCGGGTAAGTAAGTATGCTTTGGAAAACAACTAACCAACCAACCAAACAAACAAACAAACAAGCAAACAAACAAAAAATGCCACAAAGTAACCAAATACAGTGATAGTGTAAAACACTGACAAAAGGACTAATTGCTGATTTGTAGAGCTCATGTCATTTTATGCATGTATTTGTATACACTCCTGATTTATATATTTGTCCACCTCTTAGAAATATTCTTTCTTCAGAATAAGAAGCCTCTTGCCACTGCCTGAAGTGTTAAGCAAAGCAATCAATGAAACAGCCACGAATTATATATAAATTGCCCATATGGAAAGAAAATAGGAAAGGGTAAGTAAATCTTTATGTTTTATATATGTGGCCTGTTGTATATTGAAAATGTATATCCCTCATACTATGATTTAGTAACATTCAGCAGCTAATGTTTGTATTTATCAGTATGAACTAACATTAGCTAATTTTAGTTGCTCTTCTCAAGCTAAATCTAAACAATGAGTAGTGTATTAGTGAACATGTGACTGGATGTCCAGTCATGTGAAAAACAAAGTTTTCACAGGACTCTGTTGTCCCATAGGATTAAGAAGGTTAGGTTTAGGTTTGCAAAGTTGCCTCTGAACAAACCACAAGACTTCTGGAACAATGTCCTTTGGACGAACGAGACCAAAGTGGAGATGTTTTGCTATAATGCACAGCACCATGTTTGGAGAAAACCAAAAAAAAAAATCAATGTGTTGCAATGACCCAGTCAAAGTCCAGACCTCAACCTGACTGAAATGTTGTGGTGGGACCTTAAAAGAGCTGTGCATAAACAAATGCCCACAAGCTTCAATGAACTGAAGCAACATTGTAAAGAAAAGTGGGCCAAAATTCCTTCACAATAATGTGAGAGACTGATAAAGTCATACAGAAAATGATTACTTTAAGTTATTGCTGCTAAAGGTGGTTCTACAAGCTACTGAATCATGGGGTGGACTTAGTTTTTTTTTACAGGACTGCATAGAGTCTTGTGAAAACTTTCTTTTTCACATGACTGTAGCTTCCGGATAAGTGGAATTTATTAAGGGTGTTTTTCTAGACTACTTTTATTTGAGGTTAAGTGTAACTTACACACAGGCAACAGGACATTATACTCAAAGGTTCTCAACATTTAATGAAATGCCATTATAAAAAAAAGAAAAATAATATGTACATAGTATATAATGGTGGCAAAATCTAAGGCAAACTTTGTGCTGTAGCTGCTATTACTGAGAAAAGTTTTACATTTACAGCTGATTTACTCTAAAAAGCACTACAGCCTAGATGTTCACAATGTTATCCACACTGTGGCTTTCCATTCAGGAAGTGCTCACGCATTCAAGATCATTACAAAGTGGATTAATTTCTATTAGATACTTTTGCCAAGAGAACAGGAGCCAACATAATAGGAGATTTATTTGCTCTGGGCCCTTAAAGTAAGTATGATTGATATGGCATTTGATCTGCCAGAAGGAAGCCTGTCTCCCCCACACTCCACCTCCCTCTTGCCTCCTCTCCCCACAGCACACTTTAGGTGAAATGACATATAAAAGGTTGCGGCCTGCGCTAACTGAATGTCTGAACGTTTGTTTCTTGGGGCTTGTTGTGCATCTACACTATATTAGACCACACTACTAGAAGAACACCATATGGCCTGGAGGGAACATGAGGAGGAGGTGAACAGTTTTATTGTCCAATTACTCCACCAGGCAGGCATGCTGAATTCTGCTCCCGTGGAGATTTTACAGACAGCCACATCTGCCACAGCACTGCAGTCAGGCTAAGGATATATTAAACTTGGATAAGGGGGATAAGAAGTAAGGCTTAAACGAAGGATAGATAGAGATCCAGCAGCTAAGGTCTTCTGTCCTGCGTTTTGTCCCTTGTGAAACTTGTATGAGTGTAATAAAGGCAAATTCTTAATACATAAATGGAAAAGCATGATAAATGCAGAAGCTGAGGGTCACAACTGAGCTGAACACCAGTGAGATATTTTGAGGTTACATGCTACTTCTTTAGAAATATTTTCAAATTGCTACAATACCAATTTCAAATGATAATTAAAACTGGCAACCCACCTTTTCAAGAGCGATATCTTGTTTTTGCTTTTGCCGATCATCATCAAATCTTCAGATGAAGCAGCACCTTTTGGAAGAATGCTGGCCACGGACCCTTCCCTAAGCTTTCTAGGGATGGTCATTCATCTGCTGCTTTGGTTTCAGGGTCCAGTAGAGATACCTGGAAACTCCTTGCAAAGAAGAAGTGAAGCAAACCAAAACCTCACAAAGAAACTTCATGTTGCTTCCTTTCACCCATTTCTACATTCCAGCTGCCATTTAACCCCACGTCCTCGTCATGTCATCTGTTTCACTGTTGTCTTTACATGATACAATTAAGGACAGTCCTGAATCTGACTTCTCTCAACTGATCTACAACCAACTTATAACAGATGTCCACACAACATGCATTAAATGACTACCAGATGATAATAATATTGATAATATGTGATATAAATTCTTCCACAGCACCTTCAGGACTTTTGATCTGACATCATGCTCTATCTTTAATGAGCTCTTTGGATGATTCAAGTTGAGTCTAACATTTATGTAATTGGATCAAAGCGTCTTGTTTTCTGAATGGTAACTAAAATACTCTGAAATCTGGATCTAGTTTGGGACATTCTATTTTAAAAGTTAATACATAATACTTGGAAAGACAAAAAGACATTTGCATGTTTTAGGGAAAATGCTATATGGTTTTTGGTTTTGACATTCTCTATGTCTTGAATCCAGTGACACAGGGTGCATTGGTGGTTGGTTGAGAATACAGATCAGCCTCTCTGATCAAAAGAGCATTTGATTGTGGTTTTAAGTCTTGAGTCAACCAGTATGTGGTCCATATGGCAAAAAGCCTGTTCTGCTTTTACTTAAATCATGTGTATGAAACATTCGAAGTGCATACCAAAGCATGCTGTGCTTACCTCTGTCATGTCCTCAGGCTGCTGTTACCGATCTGCTGTCAATGAATTGTGCCAGCACTGGGCTTTTTAGGTAACAAGGTAAAACTGCTGTTGCTGGCATTCAATACTTTATCCACACTTGCTATTGTAAACCCTCCAATTCTTGGTGAACCTCTGAACTAGACTAGAACTTTAGGGGCTGAAGACAGAGTGGATAGACTAGCAATTTTATTGTTGCATTGCGAGCGGTGTGACTGCTGTCGACTCTTCGCGGCTTGGGCTTCAATGGGGGACACACACCGGTCAGCATCTAACCAGAACAAGCTGTTTTCCATCACCTCTGCCCAGGCCAGCACATCATTATTTTGTTTAGATGTTGGCCCTGTCACATGTGTTTCACACTCTCTGGCTGGATGTCAAATCTCTGCTGCAGCCACTTTTTTTTTTTTCCCTCACTACAGAGAGCGAGTTCGTTATTGTGATTTGTGATTGTGTGACCCTTTGTGTAACGGGTGTTAAGCGCACCCGTTACACAAAGGGGGTCGTTAGGTGTATGAATAATAAAATATTACGTGTGCTTTTCTGCGATCACTGCAATCAGTGATTTTTAAAGCTAAAAGTTTATGAACCAGAGCTGAAAGTGTGTGATATTGAAGTCTTATCTGGCATACTTGAAACCATGTGCCAAGCTAACTCAAGCCATAGGTCTGAGCAAACAGAATTCAATATGTTTACACTGTGGGAGCTTTCCTATTCACTTAACTAATAATAACAGAGCAGACGAGTGCAAAGTGCAGACTAGAATTAAAAAACGGTGTCTTAACCTTGAAGGTATAAGGGCTGCACATTGGTTTGCATCAGAGGAACATTTTCTGCTGTGGAGCAGGGTGAAGTGGTTACAACAACAGAGGGACGTAAGGATCTCAGGACTGTTTCATTTAGTCTGGAGTATGAGATCCATGTGGGCAAAACAAAGACCATGTGAAAGTGCACCGCAATGGAAAATGTCTTTTTTTTTTCTTAGTTGATGTGCTAATGTAATTTTTTAATGAGAGAATAACCTCAAAGTCACGCTTTTACATTTAATGTCTAATGATGAGGAAATTACATGTACTAAAAGGAAAAGCTAAAGATAAGTCCACATTAAAACAGTCTGTTTTCCTCTTTAACATAAAACTGTTAACCGACAAAGAAATACTTGAAGGATATTGTTTTTAGGCATAGCTTTAACATAAAAATCATTTAGCCTTAATCATTATTTGAATTATGAATTGTCCACCATTTTGCCTTTAACTCAGCAGCATCTGGTTATCTCTAAATCCAGAGTCCTTGTCACTGCACGTCACAAGTGGTTAAATGTCCCTGTGCCTCTGACCCACTGATGACATCAGTCAACACCCAGGCACAGCCGGAGACACAACGCATCGCTTAGGGAGTCAAAGGTCAAGGGACAGGAATTAATTAGTGCTACCTGGTAGCAGAGACAAGCGGAACATAGGTCATCACCATCAGCCAAAGATCTCCACTTATGACGTCTGTTTATGGGCATGAATCACAGCGGAGTGACATATCATGCTCAAAAATGTGCCCACTGAAGAGTGTGAAATCCTCCTTACTTCTGGGAACGCTCAGAGAACAGATCAGTCATCGGCACGTGGGCCTGAAAGAGCCAAAGCTTGTAGGATTTTTTAGGGTAATTAAAGCTGCAATACAGGAAATCTGAGCAAGTAATTGAGACAGACGATTTATTAGAGAGTCTAGTATTGTTCCAGTGTGTTCTACAGTCTACCAGTTACTGATTTATTAGGTTTATTTGTTAGAGTAAAGGAGCTAGGTAGGAAGAACAGCGCTGGAGTTGCATTGTCAGACACGAAGTTCAGCCTCTGAAGCTTCATAAAGTCAAAAAGACACTTATCTGGCTTCAGCTTTTAATTGATCAATGGCTTCACATGCAGGAAGAGATGGTCATAGTAAGGATAGGGGATTTTTGTCCAGCAGTTTTCAGCAGATTTAAAAAAAAGAAAAGAAAAAAAAGTGGTTATTTGTGTGTTTTAAAAATAGCTTAAAACAAACATGGATCAGAATGGCATCTGTTGGTGAATCTGAGTCCCATATCAACTCTCATGTTAGGTCTGTTTTGCTCTCTTTCTCTTTAGCTCTTAAATGCATGACTGTGTTCACCTGCTTGCAGCCTTTGTCTGTCATTTGGGGATGGGCATCTAGCATCCAGTGGATTTATGCTACCCACCCTATGTTTCTTTTCTTTTCTTTATTTTTTAAATTGCTGTACAGTGTGATGGGAAGCATAAATTGAAAAGAGCCAAAAGACACTAAAACCCTGTAGAGCTGAGAGTAATGGCATAATCAGCCAATAGTTCTTGGAGGGTTGTCACTATGAGTGACAGCTTTTATCTTTCACATGCTGTAGTTGTTTGATACATAGTTTATATATGCTTTTGATAAGCGATGATTACAAAAAATATAGAAACACTTAGATTATGAATGTAAAATAAATGCTGGTGAATGTGGAGCAAATTATCAATTAAAAGTAATGCACAGAGCACACATGCTATAAATGAAAACTTTATATGAAATTTAGGCCAGTACAACAATCATAAACAATTATCAATTGCATTTGTGGAGAAAACCTCTTCAGAAAATTAGGATAGTTTTGTGGTGATAAAAATTGTCATGATCCTCCACAGACTGTCCATCTGTATAGTCTGAAGGCAACGTTTTGGTCAGCATCCATGGAAAAACATCATTTGTAATTAGGGTTTACATCAGCATAGGGGAGATGTTTTTCCCCTCACATGGGAGCACAATTTATGGTCAAATTCTGAGGCTGAAATCACAGAAAAAGTAAGTGAACAGCTGTCAGTTTTGGTCAGATGGAATGACACGGATGGAAGGAGGAACACACAGGATGGTACGGCACACAGGAGGTTTCGCTATAGTGTTATGCTGGTCTGCTGACAGTGAAGTTAATCATACAGAGAGCCGGCAGTTTGAGGTCCATTTTGAACTGTGTGTGGGGCTGAAAGAGGCATTCAGGTCAGTTTAGGACAGGTTATTATGTTAAACAAGGGCTTTAGTCTTTTTGGGTCTTACGTGCTTCATAGCACAAGCATAATATACAAAGGATGCACCACATAGTTGTTACATATAGTAAAATGCAAAACGGGAAAGAACACTACATAGGGATTCACATGATATAATCTTTGGGATCTTGGGAATGGGGTTAAATGATAGGGCGGACTTCTTTATGGAGGAGGAAGGATGACACCAAGAACTCTCACAATATAATGTGTTGATGCCTCATCCAAATATCTTAAAGTGCCGAGCCACATGCAGCACTGAAATGAATGTATCTCTGCTCCGTCATGAGGTAAATACAGTACTGCAGAGTTTGTGGGTGTGATAGGATGTGTGTGTGTGTCCACACCAGCGACACTGTGATTATGACTGACCTGAGTAAATATTTTACATGGTAAAAATGGGAATTAAGGATGAAAGGATGTGTAATTACACTAGTGGTATGGCCTGGTAAAGCCGAAGTCACATAAGGACAGTACAGAGCACAGCGTGGAGCTATTGAAGGTTTTCTAACAGAAAAACACAATTTATCAATCGACAGAGCCCACAGGAAAAACAATGGGGAGGTAATGGCTGGTGTTCATCTCCCAACATCTGTGAATTAACAACCAGGAGCTACAGCACAGCGTTCACTAAAATCCCAGCAACAAAAAATACTGTCTTCATATCTTCCTCTAAATGATCTCAGGGCAAAAAGCAAGCTCCTGTGGGAAAGTAGAAAGTGATGCCATGTATCACAGGCCGACTGGTGAGTAATAGCAGAGCATCAGGATAACTGATGCAGTTGTATTCACCTCTTTGTATTCTGTTTTAATGCCAAAAAACATATGATCAGGGTCATAAAAATGTTTCAGTTTTCATAAAATACTGCACAGCAGAGCAATCTAATACAAGTCACTGCCAAGTTATGAAAGCAGCTTTGATCATTTGAAAATAAAGAGAGACAATATATAAATCAGGAAATTAGCACCTGTGGTGTAACATTTTCCTTTCCCTTTCATTTACTTCTGTTTGTAATTTGTGACCTCACAGCTTAATCACCTTGTCAAAACTATGTTGAACTGTGCTATAGGTGACTTTTTCTTGAGGTGACTATGCTCCGCTGCAGCTCCAGCTGGAAGAGTCACTATCCTGAGCCAAATCTTAGCACCTGCGGTGGCTTCTACCTGTAGTCTTAATCAGGTCGCCTGCAGTTCACTGAATCGTGGTGAGAATCAATTAAAGGAAACTCGGAGAGTTTTCGGCAAAGAAGATACACACATAGGGGAACTTCAGGAGGGAAATAGCTATAAAAGTAAATCATACATTATCTTAAAAAATATTTTAACAGTATCCCCTCGGTGGGAAAGACCTTCTGAGAATATATGAGCTGTATTTTTCTTTCCCTCTGTTAATGAATAAAGTGTTTTGGGATATCAGGTTATGCGAAGCATCTCTTGATTACTGCTCGGAAAGTGATCCATGAGACTGGATACTCTTTTTTGTATGAGTGTGAGGCCTACAGTATGTCACACACAACTATCTGAAAAGAAACTTTGATCAGATCTCCCTTTGATCATGTCAGCCCTGCAAGATGAGATGCACCCTTAGAAGAAGTTTTAAAGCAAGCTGAGGAGATCTGAGACAAAGAGCAGGGTTAAAAAAGCAGCTGTATTTAGCAATGTGTCAAACAGGGTGTATGCAGAGATGAGAAGCAGCCATTGTGCGTGTGAGTAATCCTGATGAGAGGGAGGGTAAACACATGAATACGAAGACAAACTTTACACAGAAGGATAGAAGGGATGGGTGAAAATACTGTGTTATGAGGAGTGTTAATCACAATATAATGGCACCGCTTTAGACAAAGTATTATAAATCATCAAGCAGAGGATACATTTATTGACTGACACACAAAGAAGAGCTAGCCAGACTAGCAGCACTGAAACCCTGTACTTAGGGGGCTACAGTTCTTCAAGTAAAAGCAACATGCTCAAGAAGGTAATGAGCAAGAATGCTACATGCTTTATTACCGTGCAAATACAATTAATGTATAACATGTCAGCGTGGAAAGGTTATTCACTGATCTAACTTAACTGACAGCATTAGGACTGTTTGCAATAAACTAAGTTATATAAGTTATTCACACTGAATATATCCCGTGGACAGGCCACCTAAACTACTCTAGGCAAGCTGATCTTTTTCATAAAGAGTTTAAGAGGGGCCCTGGGTTTCTTTCATGCCGTGCCCCCTACAGATGGTTTGCATTTCCTCTCAAACATTTTACACACAGGGTTCCTGCACCATTTTAAAAATCTGGATCAGTGCTTTTGAAGACCTAAAGAAGAAGAAGGAGAAGAAGAAGAAATTGTGTATTATTATTATTATTATTACTTTTGCTTTTATAAACAAACCATAAATACCTACAGTGCTTAACAAATTTATTAGACCACCACCCAATGTAAGGTTTATGCCAACATTATTATTTTTTGATTAAGATGCCAAATTACAGTTACTTGCATTCCTGAACTGAAAAATGAGTTTTAGTGGTTGAATGTTATACTTGATTACTTTCTGACTTCTCAGAGAAGTCCAGTGTGCCGGCTCAAATTTGGGTATAAAAACATGAATTCAGTTTGAAATTCCTCACTTCTCATTCCTCGAGAACTCACTGGAAAGGAAAGAGTCCACATTAAAGCACTTTGTGATGCTGGATGGTCTTTCTCATTTTTATGACAGTTAGTCTAATAAATTTGTTAAGCACTGCATACTAGTTTAGCATACAACTATTCAATAGTACAATAATCCCTACAACACAGTATTTGATGCTTTTCATTGTCATACATGATAATAAAATGAAAATCTTTAGATTTTGGAGTCTTGATCAGACAAAACAAGGAATGTGAAGATGTCGCTTTGATCTGTAGTTTTAACCATTTACATTTTTTAGGGTTTGAATGACCCTCAAGCTTACAACAAATATCTAGATAGATAAAATAATTAAATTTCAAACCAATTCAGTTGTATCTATATAGCGCCAATTCACAACAATATTGTAAGGTAAAGACCCTACAATATTAGAGAGAAAATGCCAACAATCAGACAATCCCCTATGAGCAGTACTTGGTGATGGTGGAAATGAAGAACTCCCTTTTAACAGGAAGAGACCTCCAGCAGAACCAGGCTCAGGGAGGGGCAGCCACATGCTGTGACCAGTTGGGGGAAGAAGAATAAAAGGGAGAGCATAGAGAGACAACTTAAATTTAGTCATATAGCTTGTATATATTACACGTATTATCTCCTGCCCTGCCCAGGATGTTCATCAAATGGTATAAATGGCTTCTGACCAAACAGTGACATCATGACATAGGTGTGTGTGCACATGACAGAAAATTTAATTCGGTCCACATCGCTGGCCAGTGTCACTCTGCAGTTAGAGATTCTCAGCTGTGTATGTTTTCTTTCACATGACGTGGACAGACAGATGCATGTGTGTTACCTAGCGAAGCAATGGCAGTAGGATTATTTATGGTAAGGAGACAAGCTGCCGGAGGCAGTGCGAGGCTCTGGGAAACGTTCTGCTGGAAAACCTTTTGGCCCCCGGCATTCGTGTGACACTGACATGTACCAACTACCTAAACATTACTGCAGATCACATACACCACTTCATGGCAAAAGTATTCCCTGACAGCAGTGATTCCTTTTGGCAGGTTGATGTGCCCTGTCACACTGCAGAAATTATTCAGGAATGGTTTGAGGAACATGACAAGAAGTTCAAGGTATTGACTTTAGCTCCAAATTCTCCAGATCTCAGTCCAAACGAGCATCTGTAGAGTGTGCTAGAACAGCAAGTCCAAACCACTGAGGCACCACCTTACAGCTCGGAGGAGTTGGGAGATATGCTGTTAACCTCTTGATGGCTAACACAGCACACCTTCAAAGCTCTTGCTGAGTCCATGCCTTGAAGTGCTGTTTTTGGCGGAACAAGGGGGACGCACACAGTACTATGCAGGTGGCTTTAATGTTGCAGATGACTGATGTATATCTTCAGCTTTTCTTCATGTGCATTATAATTTTAACATTTCAACTGTACATGCATCTTTGCCAGGTTTGTCAGGCAACAGAAAAATAGATTTTTGTTTGCATGAAAATAGCACCCATCATATGTGCGAGGAGTCCAAGCTGAGCCCACCCATCCACCCCCTAACAAAATTAATATAATACAACTCATATGATATCATTCTGTCCAGCCAATATTTGTCTAAGATGTCACTGTCCCAATGCTGGAAACTTGAGAACTTCTGAGCTGTCACTGTCAATAAAAATAACTGCTACATGTTTGAAAATGTATGATTACAAATGAGATATATGTGTATGTGATTCTGTGGTTGTGTGAGTCCACTTCTGTGCCAGATTATTGCTCAATTGATAATCTGATGATGAGGCTTGGCTTTGTTGCTTTGGAGGAACTGGTACCAGCAGTGCTTATAAGGCTTTTTAAGTTACTATAAGCACATTATAACCACATTGTGAGTGTTTATGTAATAAATAAACAGGACATAGAGAACTTTCAGAGCCCAATCCTGGATCAGGTTCATGAGTTCACATGATTCTCTGCTCCTTCTTTCAATCACTAAGCAGCCAGAGGCTTGAACAGGCAAGCTCCAATTTTCCTGGTAGTGCCAATCTTTCATCTTCCAAACAAGCTACTCTAAGTTCAGCTGTATTAATACCAATCAGTCCAGACAGTCTGACTGTAGACTTCTGTGGCATGCTGGTTATGGGAAACGCCCTGAGGCATAACTAAAAATCCATGAATATTTCTCATAGTGAGGAGATGGTCACAGGAACATGCTTGAATGCACAGTATGTGTTGTTCTGCTTTTGTCCTCACTTGGAGAAAGTGGTGGACTAGTATGTTTGCTACTCTCAGTCATGGAGGGATGATGTAATAATAATAATAATAATAATAATAAAGACAACAAAAGTAAAATCAGGCCTAAAGGAGGTGCCAGAGAAAAGGCTACATGATCAGTAATCATCCTAATGCAAAGCTAATCCTGAGCATGTTTTCATGTTAGGATAGCTATGCATCGTGCTAGTTACCGTCCTATAAGGAATTTGGTACAGAGTCACAAAACCCACACTGCTTTCCTGCCATATCAGAGTTACCCCTTAAATTTACATTCATGTCAATGCCCACGTTATAATCACAAAATTATTCTGAAACCTCTGATACAGTATCTGACTCAGTGTTAAAAAGTTTGCCAGCAAAAGTGAGCAAACACTGAGGACACACGTCAACCAAAAGCTGTAAAACATAGCTCTACATTTACCAAACGTGGTACCTTTAAACCTCACACTGTTAACTTTGATATCACTGGTGGGAAAGCGTGCAAAAAACGAAATGTTTTCACCTACACATCTGGGCCATGGCAGAGTCTGCTGAGTGACCGAGAGAGACTGAGAAAAGTAAATGACGGGGGGTGTTACTGGTTTTTAATTTAACAAGGAAATGCCACTGCTTTTGTTCTAAAAACCTTCAGATAAGGTCTTGATTGACCTCGGGTCCCTTTCACATTTGGTCTTGTCTTAGCCATGTTGACAGCAGCTCTGCAGAAGGCAAACATTATGCCAGCTAAAAGCTCAGTTAATGTTCTCTCTAATAGAGAACATTAACTGAGCTTGGCAGTCCTTGCTTTATCTTTATGTATATTGTTGCATGATTAGTTTTTTAATATCTTTTTTGTACAAGTAGGAACTTTGATCTTATAATAGAATAATAATAATAATTTATCTTATAATAGAGTCATTTTCCATCAAACCCCTGCAGGAAAACTAAAAAGAGCAGTAATATACAGTGATACATTTTTTTGTGTCTGAAGGCAAAGCTGGCAGAAACTCATGGTCTCAATGAAGAATGGTGCTGTCATGCAGCTACCTACACATTGTACCATTATTTTGACACCCTTTTATTTCACAGTGAAACCTAAGCTCTCACCGAGGGTATCATTTAGCCGCCTTACAGTTTTCAGGAAAATTAAAATTAATGTGAAATAATTTCCAAAATTATAGCACACTAGACGCGCAATCCCCAACTGCTTACTCATTTGTGAACCGCAGACAAGCGAGAGACTCTGATTCAAGTTTCGCTTTTAAAGGAGTCTCAGCAGGGGAGCCGAGGGAAATGTCTGCCTGCCTCACCCACACTTCCTTTTCAAAGCCTGCCTCCGTAGAGGACAAAAACCCAAAACAGCTATCAGTATTAAGACACAACTTCCTCTTATCAACACTGCCACAGGGAGATTTACACAGTTTGTTTCCAAAATGTCTATTATTACGTCTTAAATCAGCCGTGTCACCCATGATTAGGGGGAACAAACACTTGTCTTAATTACAAGCAGCCACAATATCCATCATTTAAGCAATGATTCATTATTATTCATGAAAAAAAAAAAATCTGCCAAAAACAGTTGCCCCAACTAAATCCGTACCAGATATGGTACCACAGCTATCCACACTGTGTGTAAAAACTTGCTACACAACAATCAACTCCATGTCACTGCAGAAAATAAACTAGCATTCAGCTTCTGGGGATGAGTGGGCTGTATTACAGTATTTAAATTTGAACTGAACCTTCACACTGAAAAGATCTACCCCGAGTCAGTGCTGTGAAGACCTTGCATGCGGCAGGCAGCCATTGTTTCCTCCATTGTTCTCCCTGGTGACTTAAATAAAAAGAGTCTCCAAAGCCACATGGCTCTAAATATGTATTTCTGCTGTGCTAATTAGAGACTGTCTGTCAAGCGGGCACTGAGCCCAGGATGAGGGGTGGCTAAATATACCAAAACAAAAACAAAGCTTCCAAATGGAAAATTATAAACATTTAGACAGAAAAATCAAGGTCAAAATTGAAAAATATAACTGGTAAGGTGACTTTATGTGTGTATGCTTAACTGAAGGAGAAGGGCAGCAGCGGCAGGAGTCTGTGGTTTGGTCACACATTTCGAGACTGCGACTGTGAAGCAGGAGCTCTGAGTGATTTTAAAATGCAAGAAGGGTCACACTGTCACTGAGGCAGTTTGGAGAAATTACAGACAGAAAGCGTTATTCCACCTATTTTAAAATTGTTCAGTTTAGATGAGCCACTGCAACATTGTTCTTTGGTTCTGCTTCTACGCCACTGTAATAACGTGCAATTTTATCTGAAAAAAAAAAGAAATCAAATATTAAACCATATACACAATGGGGATCATTTTTAGATTCTTTGGGCAACTGTAAACACAGTGTAGCCACATTTGCTATAGTGAATAAGATAGCCACCCATCCATCTATTTTCTTCGGCTTATCCAATTCAGGGTCCTGGGGTGGCTGGAGCCTATTCCAGCTGTCATAGGGCACCCTATGAATAAAATAGCAAACAGTTCAAATTCTCTGTAAGTCTGTGGCTAAACACAAACCTGTTCACATTACACATAACAATGTGACACATTGGTAATAAAAAAATTCTGATTAGTGCCAGTTTAAACTATCATGAATCGTAACAGGTAAACAGAAATATACAGTGTGCTTTGCAGTGGTCTGATATTCCTGTGTGTGTCGCATTCCCCAACGAAAGACAGAATTCTGACACTGCTCTTTACTCTGTCAAATCCCTTTATATTGGATGTATCCTTGCAAACCAGCACTCGGTTCAAATTCATATGACATCCATCTGAGGAAAGTTGGCGCTGCCTGATAAAGACATTCTTAGCAGGAGCATACCAGAGTCTGAACACATTATTTAGAAATGCAAAACCCTGCCTGTGCTTCAGACCTCTACAATATTTCTGCAAATATTTGTCTTTTTATAGCAGCAATATGATATCTATGTATCTATATATCTTTCTATCTGTGTGTGTGTGTGTGTGTATATATATGTGTAGATAGATAGATAACATACAAGATGTTTCAGGTACACCCAAAATACACTAGTAATTCTGGCATGTGAGACAGTCCAGGCACTCAGATAGTCTATGGTGTTTTTCTGCACAACAATCTTGTTCATATTATTTTTGCTTGGAGTAATAGCAGGGTAATAATCAAATTTAGCCCTCCTATTCAATCTCAGGGGTGTCACAGGTCAGTCAACTGCCATCACTTTAACCATCATTTCAGCAGCCGCCCCCCCCCCACCCCCCCGACTCCTGACTCACTCCCAGCTGAGATAGAAGTGCTCTGACTCAGCCTCCAGGAAGGTGAAATGTTTTACTGCTCGCACATTTCCCTCTTGCTGACCTCAAATGACTCCTCTTCTCCCTCCCTGCAAAATAAGCGTTCCTTGAGATCCTTCAGCACCGCTGCTCAACGGCACATCTGACACATCTGGGAAACCGAGAGTGGAGCGAAGTGCTCTGTGTCTACAAGTGCCTTTGAAAAGTGAGAGCGCCTCAAGAGCGGAAGAATAGAAGTCATGCCACAAGCCCCGACTGGTATATTCGGTCTGTGAAAATATTACATTCAAAAGCATGACAGTGTATTTATGAGCTCTATGTGAAGGCTGGCATGTTCAAACTGTGGAAATATGTGTCTAGCAGATGGGCTTCACGCAAAGACTAACCGAGAGTCATGTCGATATCATGCTGTGCTAATGGTTTGGTAAAGTTGCAGTTTCAAGCTACCAATTGGCTAATATCATAGCAAACTATTACTATAATAAATTCTCCCATAAAAAGTTTGTCAAAAAAGAAAATCTACATTTTGAGAGCACTGCTGTCTGGAGCTACTACAGCTGCACACGCATTACAGAAGATAATGTAAAACAATACAAATGGTTTGATGCTAATGCAAACTGAACTTTCATTTTGTGCTTTTCCCCTTTTGTAGATATTGTTTGAACTGATTAACTAGACACTTATAAACATCCCAGAGGAAGTGTTTTATCTTCTGGAATGCAGGACAATGCAGCCTTTATACAACTGTTGGACAAACAGCTGATATCAATAGATCATTTTGTGATAAGCAATACAAGTGGTTTACACTTGTCCTTCTTGGTGTGAGCGTCAGCGCATATGGAGCTCAAAACGTTGGACAGAAATGCAGCATTGTAGATGCAGTTGATAAAACATACCCAGACATTTTTACCTATCTTTAACATTCCTCTGACCACCTGCTGAGCAGACTCAGCCCTTTCTGACCACACACAGCCGAGAGAATACTGGAAGGAATATTATTCACAGAGTGTAAGATAACATACTTAAAAACAGGCAATGTTTAACTCAGACTCCTCAGCTTTAATGCTGAGATATCGCTATTCTAGCAATTTAGCTCATCAATCACTTAGAACTGAAATGCAGTGAACATCTGCACTTTATAGTCTGGTGCAACAGTTATGTAGCCATTGAAAAATGAGGAAGTCGCCAACACAATGGAAAAGAAAAAGTTCTTGAGACAGTTTCTAGATTTAAAGCCACCATGTGTAGAATTTGAGAAATTCAGCGTCTGGCTGGGTTCAGAGGCAGCATTAAAAAAAAGGAACTGAGGGGCTGAAATCCATCCATCCATTCTCTTAACCACGTATCCAACTTAGGGTCGTGGGAGGGGGCTGGAACCTATCCCGGCATTCACAGGATGAGAGACGGGTTACACTCTGGGCAGGTTGCCAGTCCATCACAGAGCTAACACAGAGAGACGGACAACAACACACTCTCACATCCATCCTATTTAGAATCCCCAATTAACCTCACAAGCATGTCTTTGGACTGTGGGGGGAAACCAGAGCAACCAGAGAAACCCCACACAGTCACAGGGAGAACATGGAAACTCTGGTGCTGAAATGAATAGACTCAAAATGACAAGAAGACTGCACATCTTTTTGTGTCAACAAAAATCAGTCAGGACATTCTGAGAAAAGCTGAAGCCAAAGTTGCTCAGGCATAAACCTAGGGTTACAGTTCAATGGCATTTTTTTCATATCTGAATTTGGTGTATGCTTATTGAATCAGAACGCTTACTCACACCTAATCAAACATATTTTGTTTTTATTTGTAACATTTGCAAGTCTGAAATGATCATGATATGGGAAATGGCAGAAATACTTTTTAGTGGTAGCCAAATGAATTGTTATTATTTAT
Source organism: Paratilapia polleni (assembly GCA_015106735.1). Taxonomy (NCBI): domain Eukaryota; kingdom Metazoa; phylum Chordata; class Actinopteri; order Cichliformes; family Cichlidae; genus Paratilapia; species Paratilapia polleni. The sequence continues at coordinate 20,278 of VUQI01058438.1, forward strand.
TCAAGTTTCAAACTCATAAGCTTTAAAAAACTGGTATGATGGCGTTAACAAAATTGTGACAGGTCATTTGTTGGACTTGTTAAGTGAAAATGTTAACTGTTTTAAATGTTAACTGGTAAGTGAAAAATTGTTAGCCTTTGGAATTAACTTTAATCTCTCTCTCTTTCACACACACACACACACATAATCTATACACACAGTGGGTTCAGAAAGTATTCAGACCCCCTTCACTTTTTAAAATGTTGTTATGTTGCAGCTTGATGCTAGAATCATTTAAATTTTTTTCTCATTAATCTGCACTCAGTACACCAATATGAAAAATTGAAAACAGAATTTTAGGATTTTTTTTTATAAATTTATTAAAAAGAAAAAACTGAAATATCACATTTACGTAAGTATTCAGACCCTTTACTGAGTACTTTGTTGAAGCACCTTTGTCAGCAATTACAGCCTCAGGTCTTTTTGATTATGATGCAACAAGCTTTGCACACCTGGATTGGGAGATTTTCTGCCATTCTTCTTTGCAAATCCTCTCAAGCTTAGTCAGGTTGGATGGGGACTGTTGGTGGACAGCCATTTTCAGGTCTCTACAGAGATGTTTGAAAGGGTTCAAGTCAGGGCTCTGGCTGGGCCACTCTAGGACAGTCACAGAGTTGTCCCTAAGCCACTCCTGTGTTCTCTTCGCTGTGTGCTTAGGGTCATTGTCATGCTGGAAGGTGAACCTTCGGCCCAGTCTGAGGTCCTGAGCGCTGTGGAACAGGTTTTCACTGAGGATATCTCTGTACTTTGCTCCATTCAGCTTTCCCTCAACCCTGACCAGTCTCCCAGTCCCTGCTGCTGAAAAACA
>VUQI01058442.1:0-16967 GCA_015106735.1 Paratilapia polleni
GTGACCTATTCAATTCAATTCAATTCAATTCAATTTTATTTATATAGCGCCAAATCACAACAACAGTCGCCTCAAGGCGCTTTATATTTTAGGGTAAAGACCCTACAATATTAGACAGAAAACCCCAACAGTCAGACGACCCCCTATGAGCAAGCACTTGGCAACAGTGGGGAGGAAAAACTCCCTTTTAACAGGAAGAAACCTCCGGCAGAACCAGGCTCAGGGAGGGGCAGTCATCTGCCGCGACCGGTTGGGGATGAGGGGAAACAGAAGAGAGCAGAGGGAGACAGGACAAAAGACACACTATGGGAGAGAGAGAGTTAATAACTGGTTACTAGGGAAAAATGTGTATTCCCTGACCAGTTGGCAAGTGGTTGCTGGCAGTGGCTGTGAAATCGAATGCTAAAGCTCCAGTCACGCCTAGAGACTGGTCTGTGAACCCCTGGCAACCACAGGTTGGTAGAGAAAATTTCTCAACCAATTGGCAAGTGGTTGCTGCAGGTTGCTAGCAGTGGTTAGATGAAACTGGTCACAAAGAGGTATATGGTGCTGCACTGAAAACCTCCTTGTAATCATCCAAAATTTGCATGGAAAACGCCCACTTGTCTGCAGACAACCACTCGCCAAACGTGCAACGTAATCCGGAAACGGAGACTGTTCTCCTTCAAAGTAAATATTGCACCTTTTGAAATGTGTTGGTTGCAGCAGTAAGGCCAGCTTTTAATGAAAGACTTTAAACTGCACTGCTCCCTGTAAAAAGTTACTTTGCTGCCTGTAAAACATTCATGGCACATACTGTATGTGTATTGGGTAAATAGTCTGCCTCCTAATGCTGATGTGAACACAAAATTGACAGACTGATTATTGCTTTTAAAATAGACAAACATGTTAAAGTGTATTTCATCCAAGGATTTCAAGGATCTCCACTTCCAGCCAGTTTTGCGAAATATAATCCCAGGAAACTGGGAAAAAAGATTGTTAAGTATAAACCAAACAGGCTGATATGCACAAAGTATACAGTATTATCTCTTCATATGCATAGAATAATTACTTTACACCCTTCCCACTTGGATGCAACTGCTAGAGTCACTTGTAAGCAGACACTCAACCAAAACTCAGTTACAACTTAGTTACAGCACGATGTCTGCCAATATCCACATGTTGAGATACTTAAGGAATTAACAATGAAGATGCAAAGTGTGTGCTCTGTGAACAAGTGAGGGAATGTGCCAGATATTCTACAAGCAGTTTGCAGAAAATTTGTAATTGCAGCATGACTGAAATTGAAAATGAAAGCACACCAGAGCGGTTCGTAACACTAACAGAATGTGGAATCTATCTTAGCTTAATAAAATTGTTTTTCATACAATGAAAAGTTGTTAAATATCACATCCACAAGGCTCTTCTCCACATAGGAAGTCAACTTGGCATTTCCCATTCCTTCTCCCAGCCATAGAAAAGTTCAAGCTGCAAGGTGAAGCTAAAGTTTATGTTACATTCATTCTAATGTCTGTGAATGTATATGCTGTGCATTTGCCTTAACTATTATTGATACCACCATGTAACGCACTGAAGGGATCATGTTGGGCAACAATAGGTTTATGCATTTTTTTCCATGTTGCATTTAGTATCTTCTCTGAAATGTGTTTTGATGGTAAAGTTTTGATGGTTTGATGGTTTAAAAATAGTAATTTCACAGAATTTCCCAGAATGGGTGTTTCTGCTTTATCTGTGGGACAGAAATGTATTATTTTCAGGAAAGAAAAAATCCTATTACGGAGGAACATTGGAAATCATTTGCAGGCCAGATTCAAGTTAAATGAAACACTTAATCACAGTATTTCTTCTTCTTTTTGCCCCTCACATTCAGCTTCTGAAGAAAACACCAGGTTGTTTAACTACTAAATACTCCAGACAGTTAGCTGATGTGAACACAGCTGCCTGCTCGGGTAGAAAACGCAGCCGTGAGAGCAGTAAAGGTGAACCATAACAGTGAAGCTGTGATCTAGAAAAACGAAACAGTGAGATAAAACACTCTGCAGAACATAGAGGAACTTCAGAGTCAGGTTTTAATTCCCTGTGGGTTAATCACCACAAGATAGCCCATTCTTACTAAACATAGCTAAGATGATCAACTGTTTTTAACCAGTCACATGTTTGTTTTCATGCGGTTTTTTACATTGGGTTTATGTGTGATGTGTTTTGGTGGTTGTAGTCACTAGAGGTGGGTTTAGGGTGGGGTGGTGCCGGACAGCGAGCCATTCAGCACTTCTGTCTGTTTCAGGGACTCTACCACGCTGACATAATTGTTGCAGTGTTGAGTTTACTGGAACGTATGCATACCTCAGGGAGACGAGTGTGTTACTTGCAATTTTAGCATCAATTGTGCAAAAGAGTTTTCAATGTCTTCATTGAATGCACCTCTAGAAAGAGTTCACATTCCTATAGTCTATCTTTTACAGAGGTTTTATGTGGGATGAGTGTTTGTGACCCTGATGGGCTTAAGTAAAAATAAGATATTGTGATAACAGACTTTGGAGAGAAACTCAAAATATGCTCTTGACCCACTAAAGCACCTGTCATCACTTTTCCACGCTTTCTCACATTTTGATTGACTTGTTCTTACATATGAACTATATGATTACTTCCCACTGAAGGGTCAGACATTGTTAACCTCCTCTGCAGTCAGTACAGTAGAACATAATTTGAGCATTTAGTTGCTGATAAGATTAACTACATTCTGACCCAGGCTGCCTGTGACAAAGAAAAAAGACAAAGAGAGGACTGATGCAAAGACGAGATTCAAAGTGCATTTTGACTGAGATGCTGCATAAAGAGCTGGTGTTCAGTAGATGCCTTTTAGCAGCACAGATTCTTTTGTTTGTCAAGAGTTCCCTCAGGCTTGTAGTCTTAATTGACAGGATGTGCTGAGGACAGACTGGTGAGCACTGAAGCTTTTTATTTGGCTACATTAGAACAGAAGCTGTGACCATAGACGTGACAGAGCTGGTGAACTCTTCGTTGGCACTGTGGGAATTGGCCCGGAAAAGTGACTGTTTGAGTGCTTATTATATGTAACCTGAAGGAGCTGCACTCAACTATGGATGAGTTCATTTTAGAGTCTAATAAATACGTGGTGTACAGTATAGATTTAAATGCTTTGGTACACAGTAAAGAACATAAAATCCTATTACAGGGAAACAAGGGAGAAACAAATAAAGGACTGTACAGTGTATGCCAATAACAGTTCAGTAGTAATTCCTGCAAATAACTAGTAAATCACAGCAATAAGCCCAGCATGTAATGTGGATGAGGACTGATTTTGATCATAGACTGTGTATAAAAGATGGGTGTAGCAACCATAGGTTTGGGAAGTCTGTCTTGAAGCCTCAAGCTGAGTATTTTGACCATCTCCTTTTTGGCAATTTCAAACCGAACTTGATGAGCAACTGACTGAGAGACACTGCATGCTCATACGGTATCAGTCAAAAGAAAGGCTAAAGCACACTTTACCTTATCATCCTTTTTGATTTAATAAAATTTAAAACTAATGATTGAGACCATAAATCATTAAAAAAGATCATTTTTTGATGGGCTTCTATACAGCCAGACTTGTTTTAGCAAAAAGAGGAGTTGCCCCCTACTGGCCATTAGGGGTGGGGGATAAAATCGTTTTTTTAAATGCATCGCGATGCGGACGTGGACAATTCTGAATCGATTTACAAATGTCAAAAATTGATTTTCTAAATGTTAATTATTAACGTAATGTTGAGGAACGCGAAAGGCGGAGCTCGGAAGTGAGGAAGTGCAGCGCCTGGACAGCGTATGGCATGCACATAAGAGAGACACACCAGTGTTTCAGATTAACTGGTGTCACAGATTAACTGGTGACGGTGAAACAGATGTGTCGTAGACTTGCTTTTCAGGAGCCGCTACTGACAAACAAGAAGTAAACATGGTGAATAGTTCATCTTTAAAAATGCATTTCTTTGCTTGTTTTTTAACATGACACAACGGTCTGCTGTCACATTGTTTTTGACAAAAAAAGAGCATATGAGTTTAACTGGTGACGTTCCTACGCTAAAGAACGATACAGGTGTCTGTGCAGGTGCGTGTTCCTGATTTCGCTGACGTTAAATTGTTCGGTAAATGTTCTTGTTGCCATTATTATTCTTCCCACACACTTTTATGTGATTTGAGGATGGTCCGCCCTACAACTACAGCATCTGCACTCAGGTGGAGTGGACGTTAGTCCACCAGTGCTACGCTGTGACAGAATGTGACAGTCTAACCAGATGAACCTGTGACACACCTGCACCTGGATTCATTCTGACCAGATTTTAGCTGAAAACAGTTGTTCAATACATCAGACATGAGTTCTGCAGCTCTCTGTGTTTTTATGTACCACTTCTTTACAAATAAACTAGGAAATAAATATGTCAACAATTTTGCTTTAAAAGTACCAAGTAGTCATGCTTATTGACTTCACTTTTCAGATATGGAGGCTATGTCCATCTCCTATATATAGTCCATGATTCTAAGCATCTCAAAACTATGCAGCTGAGTAAGTGATCAGTATGCAGATATTCTGATGTCTTAGCTCTCTCTTAGCGTGTTTGACTAAACATTAGTATTACGTGCCTCTCATGTATAAAATTATTACTTTTCAACAGAAAATACACGTTGAGGAAATGGTTTGATCGAAGGACTGTATATGAATGATAGACATAGGTACTGTGACGTCATCCACTGATTTTTGAAGTTTAAAAGCATTAATTTTAGGAGTTTGGCTATCATCGTCCATAATAATACATAACTGTTAGCCTTGGTACAAATTAAACGTATGAGGTGTAAGAATATTGACCCCTCATACAGTTGTCATGAAGCAGATAAAAAGTGTATTTTTTATTTTTATTTTTTACACCAGGGTGAAAACTTGTTTACTTCTGCTGTGACTCAGGGCATTATAAGACGGGAATCAATGAGCAATGGCTCACCTTTGAAGCCGGCTTCAAGTTGCCATTCGAGGAACTGTTTTTGGCCCTTCCACACTGGTTTCATTTTTCAAGCCTGCAGGCTGCCGTTTGGTTTTATTTTAGTATAGGGTATTTTGCATAAATGTGGCTATTGTGACTCTATTGGCTGTGCTAACTTTGAGTCTGCTGTCTCAGTTGCAGAACTCAGGCAGTCTGCATGCACTGAGAAGCTCTTTCAGTTTACATCACTGAATAAACATGATTTTACATGAATGATTTCAAATGCTTCTCTTTATGTCTTACAGAAAGAAAACACTGAAGATAACCACCTGGAATAGCTGACTGCATACCTAACGGCCCTGCATATTCATTCGTGTATGCCAGGTTGTGAACATACATGAGGCTGAATTCACACATGAACATACTGTATCTGTAAAGATGTAAAATTTTTAATCCTAATTAAGCAAGCCAAATTTACCATTGGCATTGCTGTTGACTGTAAACTGTGCCACTGGGTGCATTTTCAGCTGTGTATGAATTACGCTGATACAGAAGAAACATTGGCCATTTCTTGATTTAGATGGAGCATATTTTAGGATTTGTTACTGGATTTACGGATATTTATTTACATTTGAGGTAATTTCATTTTAGGAAGGTATACGTTACACTACATTAAAAATACAATCATATCATATTCACATTTCACTGCATTTAGGGTTTGCTGGTAGCCTACCTTAATTTACCCCAATAACAAACTGTTGATCATATACAAAAATAGCAAAAATTCTAACAGCTGCATGCACCTGTCACTTTCACTTCTCTGCTTATGGTTAGGAGTTTGGATTTTCCAAAATACCCTGTGAGAGTAGAGAAAGGGGAATTCTTCTTAAAACAAATTCTAACATAAAACAAAGGCAACCTAGCTAAATACAAAAGGTTTAAATAATAACTGTTTTTAGTGAAGCAAAACGTTCACTCAATACCTAAACAATACACTGCCACCTCCAGTAAAATGCTCTTTTCACCATATCCATACCACTTCCAAACAGTTCCAGTTTCATCTCATCTATAGAGCATTCCCACAAGGTTTGAGGGCCATCAAGGTGCGTTTGGCAGAATTCAACTCGCCACTCTCCATTGGATACCATTTTTGTCCAATGCCTTTCAGATAGTGGCTTCATGAACAATAATCTTACTAAGGTAAGAGAAACCAAGGGTTGTCATGCCTGTGTAACAAAGGCAGAACAATGGTCAATCAAAACAAACCCAAAAAACCAGCATAATACTCAGAATTGGGATCAAGAGGCTGGTGCCAGGCAGCAGAGGCTATTACAGCTTGCGAGTGTGTGTATGTGGGTGGCTTGTTGGTAGGTCTGCAGTTTGGTAGTATATGATCAAATTTAAAACATGGATTATCATTTAAAACGGTGGTTTTATGTTTACTCGTGTTGGGTTTTATGTGACCATGTGTATAATAATTTCACACAATTTATTATGAGACAAAAAAATAGGAACAACTGGGAGAGAATCGAATACTACTTTCACAAAAACCTTTGCCTGCTGATAGGCAAAACACAAGACAATGTAAATTTCTAAAGATGCCTCCAGAATTGCATGATCACATGTTGTTGTCCTCACAATCAAAAAAGAAAAATGAAAATAACTCTTAAAGGTTAAGCTGAAATGGATGGTGGTCAAGTTCTTATTTTGTATCTTTTAAGTGCGTGCTTGACAGTCCTTATCAACATTGCATGTGCATATACTTCACCGACTCTAATTACTCAAGCCATCTGGACTGGAATATGATAACTCCATAATATAACCAGATTCATTCTAAAAGCCCAATTGTGAGAGTGCCAGTTTCTTCCCCAGATACAAACCCCATACATTTTCCAGCTTTGTGGTAGGGCTTCTATTTATTATTATGAAAATGGCTTTCCAGAATGAGGAAACTGGGAATCTAAAGACTTATTTAAACAGTAATATGAGCTTCACAATATGAATACCAATGGTGCTAACTTCATTCTGGGATTAGAAGTGGTTCTTTTCATATGATGAGATAATGCCCATTCACAGTCAGAACAAAGCTTGGGCAGCTAATAAAACATTAATATCAGCCAATACAAGATTATTCTTCTTGCACAGAAACGCTTTTGGAATTTAGATCAAAGGAAATTTCGTTTGGTTATGTTCTCTCAGCCATTTACACAGCATGCATGTCCTAACTGTAATACAGTTATCCTTTTTTTTCTCAGCAGCTATATCAGAAGTGGCAAGCATCGGTTATATGTTTGATCTGGTCTCTCTGAGGCTTTACCATATGAATAAACTGATTCTGTTATGCAGAGGCATCTCACTAGTAACAGAACCAACTCTCTTATTGTATTTAGCATGAAATCTGTCAAGACAATCCCATAAAGTAGGCCATTGGATGAAAATACTGTCATAATTTTCAGTTCAAATAAAGGTTACAAAACATTCAAAAAACCTTTAACGTGTTTTCAGAACATTTTTAAGAGAACGTGGTGGTTTTAACAGATGCCATTTTTATTCTGGGCTGTTATCAGCTGCTTCACCAAGGTATTTTAACTTCAGTTAATGAAAAAACTGAAGCCTTTGTCTTATGAAATCCATTCGACTTTAGTGAAACTCCTGTGAATCTCGTGTCTTGAGAGCATTTTGGCATAATGTTTTCCAGGCTCAGCTGATTGTCTTCTGGTGCCTCTGCAAGCTACTGTGCAACCCACATCCACCCCAGCTTTTTCTTTAGTGCTGTGTCTGATTTATTACTGTCATGTCTGTTTTCATTAGTGGCTGTTCTGTTCTGTGCTGGAGACTTGCTCCTGCAGCTTCCCATGTATGCACATAGAAGGCCCAGAGGTCTCAAAACACATACAGCGCCAATTAGAAATTACTGTAAATCACTTTACTATGATGGTCTTGACCGAAATGATAATGATGAAACTGCACCGCTCGTCCTTAAGTCAGAGCATATTTTATTAATTACACAAATACAGCTTCTATATGATCATGATCAAGTTGTGAAAGACATTTGTCATTTAGCGTAAATCATTCTCACTGTGAGATAAGAAGTACCGTGGAATCTTGGCTTTTTTGATGTACTGTATAGATATTACTCCTACAATGAAGTTTGCTTTTACTCTGCTTATTTTGAGCACTGAAAGTCAACAGTGAAATACAGTACTGTGCAAAAGTCCTGAGCCAACCCTCATTTCTTTATATTTTGCTAGGAAAATGGGAAATAGATGCAACAATTTATTGAAACATATGCAGACATACATGGAAATACAGTATATAAGGCAAAGACATAGTTTGTACAATTCTAACAAGCTTGAAAGGCAATATTTGGTATGACCACCTTTATTCTTCAACAGAACCTGAACTCTCTTAGACCAGCTTTCTTGTAATTTCTTTATGTAGTCTTCAGGAATAGTTCTCCAGGCTTCTTGAAGGACATTCAAAGCTCCTCTTTGGATGATGGCTGCCTTTTGTTCTGTTCTCTGTCAAGATGATACCACACTGCTTCAATAATGTTGAGGTCCGAGCTCTGGGGAGGCCAATCCATGACTGATAGTGTGTCCATTGTGTGTTTTTCTATCAAGATATGCTTTTACTGCATTGGCAGTGTGTTTGGGATCATTGTTATCCTGAAAAAATTTTTTTTTTGAAAACACTTTTCTGTGTTCATAATACCAACAGTTTTGACAAGATCCCCAACAACACTGGCTGAAATGCAGCCCCAAACCATGACAGAGCAAAATCACAAGAAAGTCTGACTCCTTGGAAACAAAATGTAAAGAAATGAGGAGTGGCTCAAGACTTTTGCACATTATTGCATGTCGAGATCTAAAGAAATGCTGTTCACTGTTCATGTAGAGGAGGAAATTTCAGCTTACAATGGAACTGCTAAATATATAATAAGTGCTCTCTTTCTGATGAAGATAGCACTAATGAGGAACAACTGAAATCAAAGCTTTCTAAAAGGCAATGAGACAACACACAATAAAAAGCTTCCTTCTGCATAAAACCCCAGAGTGGCTTCAACAGCAGCCTGACTAAAGAAACAGAGACATGCCCCTGCACATGCATATATATGCTTACAGTAACAATGCTATATGCACTATTTACCACACTAAAAGGTTTAAAACACATTATTGAAATGTTTTAGTGCCATTTTAAATACAAAAAAAGTAAATAAATACTGAACTGTGGGAGGGAGGCAGCCACATATTCAGAGAAAAAAAAAGAATGTTCAAAATTAAGTTATTAAATTAATGAAAGAAAATAACCTCAGACATTGCAATATAACTGTAAAATCATAAAATTGCAAAAAAAAAAAGTTAAAGTGTGTTGCAAACTTTTTTCTTCTAAAGATAACACTTTAATTTTTAGTATTTGTTTTCATAGATATATGACTTTAATCTCAGAAATTGTTTCTTTTTTTCTTTGAATATTACTCCCTTCCCAGCCTCCACCAACTATTTTTGTTACCTTAAATATTTAAAGATGCACATTATACAGAATTGATTCATTTTATTTGTTCATTGTAGTGCTGTTAATCTGGTCTTTAAGTTTTATTCCTAAGAAACTACTGTGTACTTATACTCCTCACTCTCACTGTATTGAAACAAGGAAATGTTTCTTGAAGTGCAAAATAAAATCACACCTGAAATTATATTGAAAATCGTGCTTTTTGTTGAGTTGTATTCCTGTGTGCCCAAAATCTACTTTAGCCATCTGATTTTTTTTTTTTTACATGAGTCAAACACAGTATGTTACAGTGCTAATGCTTTGTGCACTTAAAGTGATGGAAATCTTACTTCATCAGGATTGCATCAGTGTAACTGAATCAGATACATGTGATGCTATTCAAATGGAAATAACAGGGTTAAACACAGCTATAGATGCCCACCAATTACTGTAAAGAATTTCTAAGAATGTTTTGAAACCTCAGTTGACAGAGTATGTTGTGCCCTTCAAGCTGCTCTTTCAAAGAGTGTCAGTCATTTAAATAAAAAAAAAAAATCACTGAATTGATTTTTGCATTTAACAATTTAAATGTTAGAGGTTAACCTGACAAACACTGTATTGAATATTTGTAGATGTGCTGTGTATCTGAAGGCCTTTGTCCAAGATTTTCCCATTTTAGGAAGACAAAACATACAGTATATGTGCTGGTTGAGATGGGAAACTGAGTGAAAGACTGAGAGGCTATGAAGAGCAGTGTAAATGTCAAGGTGTCAGGGATAAGTTTCCAGGTATAAAGGCCATTACAGATTCCCTTTCATGTTCTGGCAGCTGTCCTGAATAGCAGCGTTTTAAAGTAAATGCTCATGTGCTGCTTCTGGATGCACAGTGCATGGCTTACTTAAATCTCCAATATTCTTTCCCAGACAGTCCTGTGTACAGAGACTGATATATCAGATCGATGTATATAGATGTGTAGGCTGCCTGGAGACACAAAAATGAAATTATTGAATGCCAGATATCTGAGTGACAGTTCAATTTTTTTTTTTTTAGTTGTTTAAATTTACTGTGACATATTGGTCTAGTCACTGTCATTGTCATAGGCACTGAGCTGATTACTGCACATGGAGTTACGATACTGATGTTTAAATATCTGATTTAATACTATGAAAGCTTATTTTGTCATTTGTAAAAGTTGGAAGTGACATACAGTTTGTGGGATTTTTCCTCTTTTTGGCCTGGTAACACTACACTATATTTTTCTGGGGTCTTTACCTTAGAATATGACTTGAGATGACTATTTTTTTGTGAATCGGTGCTATATAAATAAAACTGAGCTGAATTTAAGTAAACTTCTGTACAGAAAATAGAAATCCCTATAACGCTTTGCATAATTCATCTGTTATACACTCACTGGACACTTTATTAGGTACACCTTGCTAGTACTGGGTTGGACCCCGTTTTGCCTTCAGAACTGCTTTAATTCTTCGTGGCACAGATTCAACAAAGTGCTGGAAATGTTCCTCAGAGATTTTGGTCCATATTGACATGACCGTATCACACAGTTGCTCCAACCAGCAGAAGATGGGTACACTGTGGTCATAAAGGGACGGACATGGTCAACAAAAATACTCAGTTAAGCTGTGGCATTTAAATGATACTAAATTGGCACTAAGGGGCCAAAAGTGTACCAAGAAAATATCCCCCACAGGAGTACACCACCACCACCAGCCTGAGCCACTGATACAAGGCAGGATGGATCCATGCTTTCATGTTGTTTACACCAAATTCTGACCCTACCATCCCAATATTGCAGCAGAAATCGAGACTCGAGCCTGTGCAAATTGTAGCCTCAGTTTCCTGTTCTTAGCTGACAGGTGTGGCGCCAGGTGTGGTCTTCTGCTGCTGTAGCCCTCTCTCTGTGCATTCAGAGATGGTGTAAAATTATACAGTTTAAGAATAACTGATTCATCAGTGAGTGTTATATGGCACATTACTATCAACTGTGCAAGCAAGGCAAACATCACAGTAGGTACCTTTGAAATGGTTGCACTTTGCTTTCTAAATAATAAATACCTGCAGAGAAATCTGTTAAGACAGGAGAGTGAGAGGAACTTTGAAAATAAAGTTTAGGCTAATAATGGATTCTGAATAAAGTGTACCTCTGAGAACAAACATGATGCAGAGGCAACATCTCTGAAGAAGAGGTTTCCAACTGAAGTCAGCAGCACAAACAAGAAAGAGCTGTGATTTTTAAAGGGATGATGCAAAGCCAGTTAAAAAGACTTTTGAGGCAAGTGTTGTACTTGGATGTAAACCACATCATAGTGTGCTACACACAAACAGTTGCTGCAGTTAGTAGAAAAGTAAACAACTCCACCAACTGTCTAAACTAGAGGGGTCTGCACATTTCATAAAATGTGTATGTCATTTAAAACTGTTTTCTGTCTTCAGCTTCATTCTAAAAACAAAAACTCTGTAGTCTTGTGGGAATTGTCTTGCTTTGCTAGCTATATTTGATCTTCTTCGATGTTTTGGAAAAACATTTTTGTATATCTGCCATTGTCATTGTTTAAATCACAGTTTCTGTTTCTGCCGCAAGGCTATTGCATATCTCTGGGGTCAGAGAGGCTTTGCAGAAATGATGGGTTACTGCAGCTGGAGTCTGGTTGGGTGTTGGCTCAGTCTCTGAAATGTCATGTGGTGCCAAAGGACAAGATATTAGGTTAAGTGGTCACCCAAGAGGTCTAACTGCAGGAGAACAGTGGTTTACAGGTTCAGATCTCAAGGTTATACTATCTGACAGTGTCCTCTCAGGAAGAGAGCTTGAGAAGAATCTCTGAGAACACATGTATGTATATGTATATATATATATATATATATATATATACATACACACACACCACCTTAATAGATCAAAATTCAGCATACACACGGCTTATACATATATTGTATTTTACTTAGGTGTGCTGACTGCAAAAATGACTTGTGGACTGAGCAAGAAAATATATCCCTGCATATTAGATTCTATCTATCTATTTTCAATTTCAGTTGAGTTTCACCTTATTTCAGACTCATTTTAGTTCCAATAATTGTGCATACATAGTGTGACATATGTATCCATTATGTATCCGGCTGCTAGATGAGGTGTGGCTCAAGTACAGTAATGAAGTGGGGCCCTTTTTTAAATTGAATCACCGTCTCTCAAACTGAGAATGTACGTGGTGATATAAGGTATGAAAAGATTATAAAAAAAAAAAAAAAAACAAAGAAGAAAAATAAAAGTAAGGTAGCTGTCATGTTTGCTAAAAGAGAAACGGTACAGTATCTGCATGTGTGTGTATGTGTCTGCAGTGCATCACACAAGCCTAAGTGAGAGTGTTTATGAGCATGGGGCTGTAACCGAGGAATAGACACTGATTGCAGCAGGGCTCAGGGGGACACTGAGATGGAGAAGGGCTTACAGCATTCCCATTTAATGCCTATCTGACAGGACCTTCATTTAGCCAGTGTGTTTTGCTCCCCTGTGGGTGCCATGTGTAAGGTCAACACGGTCCCTTTTTACATGAGTTGCCCTCTGTGTGCCTCTCTTTCCTGCCTCAAGTGCCTGGCAGAGATACACAGCAAGCATTAACAAAGACTGTTTAAAAGGATCTTTCTGACACAGAACCTGAATAAAACAAATTTGAATATCTCAAATACTAAAATATCTCCTTTTAGTTTAAGTGACTACGTGTATGCAATGAAAAGAATAAAATTCAAATCAAAGATGTTTGAAGTGAGAAAAAATATGGTTGGACCTATAATGCTAAGCCATGAACCATAGTCCAACAGTTTTTATTTGAAAACCATGCTTATATAAGTGACCTTGGGCTGCAGAGGTTTCACTTGCATGTTTGATTCATGTGTGCGTATCAATTTTACGCTTTCTAGGCAATTCAATAACAGACATCACCTTGACAGTCAAATACCATATGCCTCGTCTCGCTCTCCTTCATGCTCTGCATGCAGTGCGGTGGTTCAATCTTGCATTATTACAATAGAGATTTTCTGAACAGCAGGAGAGTTTCAGTTACAAAGGATAGGACATGTTTTGTGCTAGGGTAACATTTAGAATTTAGGCAATGAAAATAATAGGTATCTATATGTTTTCCATATTATTTCCATATTTTTCTTTCCAGAAAAGTAGTGACCTATCTTCTGCATGTAGTTGTCATTGTTAGTGGGGGGAGCCTTGCCATTCCTGCACTGGATACCAGTTACCATGTTCATTTGCACAACAGATGCACAGGAAACAAAGATTGCATGCAGTCAGACAGTATTCTTTTTGAATTTTATTTCATTGATAGATGCCCTGTTTACCGTTCAGCCTTATGTGGCTATATGGGAGCTGTACTAAGTTACTGTTGATGGTAATTGATTTCTCACTGCTAGCACTAAGAGCATTTGGTGTGTTAAAAATGGGAAGGCTTTTTCTTGTGAAGAAGTTACATGCAGGATTTTTTTTCCCACTAAGCTTACTGATAAAAATCTTTCATAAAATAGACTTTCATTACTGCATAAACTGTTTTTTTTTCTGTCATGTTTTGGGCAGATAATCAGTTTTAAATATTTGCAAGGGGTAATGAAACAGGAACAGCCAAGTGCAGCTCTTTCTGTTAGATAACGAGCTGCACAGCCTCGATCCTCAAGAAAGAACTAACTCCTCAAGCCACATGAAGCATGAAATCATGTACTTGTTGCTATGTTAATTGTTTTTTGAATGACTACTTCATTAAAATGATGTGAGTTTATTTATTTATTTATTTTTGGTGGTACTTTAAATATATACAACAATTGCTCCTTTGTTGTGTTTCTGAAAATGTAGATGATAAGAGAATGTTTGTTGAAGTATTAAAAGTGCTCATTGCTACCACGGCAACCACATCTTGAACTGATATCTGAAGGATTAAAGCTTTCATTGTTAACAGAGTAGAATTTTCAGCCTCCTTCTTTCTGAAGTGGTCGCTGCAGCGGATGGATACGCGTATTTGATTTGGCACAGATTTTTATACCGGATGGCCTTCTTGACGCAACCCTCCCATTTATCTGGACTTGGGACCGGCACTAGGAGTGCACCAGCTCGTGACCCTCTGAGGCTGGGTTTTTTTTTGTGTCCCTCCCCCCTCAGAAAAACAATTAACATTCGACATAATTCCACAGATAAATGCACTTAAAAATATAAAATGAAGTAAAATTTAAAGAGACATTAGATAGCATTTTTTTCTTTAACTTTTCATTATGAAATCTACTGTATTTGTTCTATGCAAGCCACAGAAAAAAAATGACACCATCAGCGTTTAAATTGGTTGCCTTTAAATCTTTCTTTCACTGCTGCCACCTGCCTGCCACCGGGCTGAAATTTTTCCATGCCAGATCAAATTTGATTCACGGTAAAGAGAAGGGAGGAAGCACCATTTTTGACTTCACTCATTGAACTAGGATTTGTCAGCTCATCTTTTTGATGATTTGATGATTCAGGAAAAAAAAAACAAACGTACCTTTTATTCACAGCCATAACTGTTGGCTTTAGATACGAGTGATGGGATAGAATTTTTTTTTACGTCTTTTCAGTAGTTTAATGAGCAGCACTTCGTCACATCTTTTGTGGTAAACATTTGAGATAAAGTGCGTTTCTTCAACTCTAGTAATCAACATTACCATCAAGCATTTCACTGCTGTGGATTGATTCACTTTAGAACGGGGAAAAGATGCCCTGACACATGTTGTTTTAATATTAACTTGATATCTTTCAGTCCTCCTGGATCAGTATTTCACTCACCTTAATGTAACGTATTGAAAAAAGGAACTGTCATATTTCAAAGCTGACGCTTTGAATAGTGTCATCTGAATCCCTGTGTAACCACTGCTCCTCTCATTATTACCCCCTTTAAACATTTCAGCCTTTGAAGTGAACTTTCAAAATCCCATCTGCTCAGTTATTTTAAGTGAAAAGGCAGCCACAACACAGACTGACTGTAAACTGTAATATGGTTCAGAAATTGCAAAAGATTGCACTATCCCACTTCAGCTGCACTTGAGACTTTGAGTTGACGAGGTACTTGAAGTTTCCCTAGGCTGGCAGAGAGAAAGGAAGAGACAACGACGTAGTTTAAGTTCTGTGCAAGGTCCTTGTGACTCTGTGACTCTGCCCTTCTCTGCCATTTGCTTCTTTGGTTTAAAAAGGTGGTGCACATTAATACAGGAAGCTAGTGTTGTGTCATAACCCTGTACTGGTTTGCTTTTTGGAAGTGTCTAACTCTCCCCAAGGCCTGGAAAGACAGCCTGGATGTCCACGCCTCACCTGGACCACCTGTGTCTCATTCAACCTCATCATCAACCTGCTCTTAAGGACCAGCCCAAGCACTCAACCTTTGCCAGATTGTCTGCTTAACTTGTGCGGTAATCAGGCCCACTGTTGGTATTGTCAGCCTTAGAAAATTCCTGTGCTCATTGTTGTTGTCTCCAGTTCCGGTCTAAGTGTGGGGCTATTGCCAAAAACACCTACCTGTTCTCCGTTGGGCTGGTCTGTCCTCGTCAGCTGGAAATAGTGGATCATTCTTTCCTACCACTCACCTGCCTGTTCACCCTCCACCACCTTCAGTCCTTGGTAAAAGCAAACCAGTGGCTCCTACCCCCTCCTCCTGGATACTCACCTGGCCTTTCAAGTAAGCACATGTTGAACAGTACTCATCTCTCTGTATTTGGGCGTTCTTTAAACTTCACCTGCTCAGACTAATTGCTTTCTCCTCTTCCTCAGAGCCCTTGCCTCGTGGTTGAGGCTTCCCTGAATAATTCTAACTCCATTCTGAACTATTGCTTTGTCAAATAAACTTGTGTACCTGTTAGTTCTGTCCTTCTTGAGTCGTCCTTTTGAGTTCCAAATTAACTCGGCCTTCACGGCTTGTGACAGTCTAGAGCTTTCTTGAATCTTGATGCACAACCCCCCCTTCTCCCTACAACTCTCCATCATTTTTACATTTATTGGTGCCTGTTTATCCATCAATGATTCCTGAATTCTAGTTGGTATTTTTTATTAATTTAATTGTTTAGACTTACAGCTCTGGAAAAAATTAAGAGACCACTGCAAATTTTTCAGAAATCAGCATCTCTACATATATGACAGTCATTCCATTCCAGTGTCTCTTGAATTCCAACACGAGCACACCTGTTTCTACCTAATAAGGTACTGATGAGGTGATCACATGAACCAAATCTTATTTAATGAGGAAAAGTATAGTCCTGGTTTTTCCAGCAGGACAATGCTCCATGCCACACAGCTAGGTCGATCAAGGTGTGGATGAAGGACCACCAGATCAAGACCTTGTCATGGCCAGCCCAATCTCCAGACCTGAACCCCATTGAAAACCTCTGGAATGTGATCAAGAGGAAGATGGATGGTCACAAGCCATCAAACAAAGCTGAGCTGCTTGAATTCTTGCACCAGGAATGGTATAAAGTCAC
>VUQI01058443.1:0-22212 GCA_015106735.1 Paratilapia polleni
TTGTTGAATCATGAACACTGACCTTAACTGAGGCAAGTGAGGCCTGCAGTTCTTTAGATGTTGATCTGGGTTCTTTTGTGACCTCCTGGATGAGTTGTCGATGCGAGTATTTTTGGTAGGCCGGCCACTCCTGGGAAGGTTCACCACTGTTCCAAGTTTTCTCTGTGTGGATAATGGCTCTCACCATGGGTCACTGGAGTCCCAAAGCCATGGAAATGGCTTTGTAACCCTTTCCAAACTGATAGATGTCAATGACTTTGTTTCTCATCTGTTTGTTTAGATCATGGCATGATGTGTTGCTTTTTGAGATCTTTCAGCCTGCTTCACTTTGTCAGACAGGTTCTGTTTAAGTGATTTCTTGATTCAACAGGTCTGGCAGTGATCAGGCCTGGGTGTGGCTGGTAAAATTGAACTCAGCTTTCTAAAAAATGTGGTTAATCCCAGTTAATTCATGATTTAACAAGGGGGGCCATTACTTTTTCACAGCGAGCCAGGTAGGTTTGGATTTTTTGTTTCCCTTAATAATAAAAACCTTCATTTAAAAACTGCATTTTGTATTTACTCAGGTTATCTTTGTCTAATATTTAAATTTGTTTGATGATCTGAAACATTTAAGTGTGACAAACATGCAAAAAAAATAAGAAATCAGGAAGGGGGCAAACACTTTTTCATACCACTGTATACCAATATGTGTTACAAAATCTAGTGGTTTACAATATTGTAAATCAATCGTTGGTTCCCAGAATCTCTTTTTTTCCCAACATACAAGTGGTCAAAGCCTATGTTATTGAGGAAACTCATAAAAACAGCAATAAAAAAAAGAACATTCAAGGCTTTTTACTGTGTACCGTAAATAAGGAATAACTTCCTGTAGCTATCTGCAGTCTGCCTATATCTTATTTCCACTAAATGTCAACAGCATGCTTTTCTTAGCTAACTACGTTTTGTCTTAGTCCCAAATGCCTGTCCGACAGTCTACTTCAGACTCTTTCTCTACCAATCTCTTCCTTTAGCTCTCCCTTTCTCCTCCCTGCCCTCAGACCTCACCTCACTGTAGCCTTTGACTATTAGGGGTTTGATTGTTTTTTAAGTTTTCTTTCTTTCACCTTCTTGCCAATAATCCTATGTTTTTTTTGTTTACATCAGTCTCCCCTGCCACCTGCAGTTCCTGAACTTACAACTCTCTTCAGACTTCCGTAAGAGAAGGTTTTCCTTTTTAAAGGTGAAACATGTTTTGCTTTGTTGCAAAAGAGAACTTGGATTAAGAAAAATATATTAATTGGATACAGGGTCCTGCCATCAGAATCTGTGTTTGACAAATCTTCAATGTGGGCAATACAGGGACAGTTAATCCCAATGAGAACAGTATTTCTCCTTTCTTAAACTGTATTACATTGTATCTTAGCAGGACTTTCTAGTATGCTCCTCCCTTCATGGAATTTCTTTGTAGCAGTGGAAGGGATATTAGATTAGATCAGATTTTAAATACTGTTACAGCAGTTTGTTTCACTCTGATCATTAGGCCTGTTACAGCTTGTAACTGTTTATAATAAGACAAATGTGTGTTCTGTTCACTGGAAATGTTTTCACTATATAATACTGAACCGGCAAGTGACACAGCCACAGAGAAAAGAAAAGAAACACTTTTTTCTTTAACTCATCATTAACATTTCCAACTCATTTGTGTGGTTCTATACCACTACAATATTATGTGCAGAACAAGTTTGAACACACTGGGGGTGTAATAGGCAGACATCATTTAATCACACACAAGCTGTATGCTGTTGTAAAGCCACCAGAGGAAGATTTATGAAACAATTTGACTTGTCTTAATGTTCAAATGTCATTCTGCACCTTATCGTCTTGTCTCGCACCTATATTTTTATGCACATACTGTTTCATATATGTATATGTCATGCAATCTGACATACAAGCAAAACTTCACAAATCAATCCATTTACCTGCAGTAAAGCATCACGCCTTTAAAGAAGTTATACACAATGACAACAGAGCACACTATGGTCTCTGTGGGCATCGTCTTCCTTGCATATCATTTGCCCTCAAAGAATGAACAAGCAAAGCAGCATTCTGCTCTACTATTACTGAGAAGCAATACATTTTCAGGGATTACATGAATGCAAATTTACCAAACAGGTCACCCTCTGGATTAAGCAGGATTTATCTTAATATTCTGCTGCAACATAAAGAACTGATCCACTGTTGTGTACTAAAACAGCAGTTTTACAGCCTGTGATGCAACCCTTTCTCCGGTTACAGAAGCTTCTACAGGAATTTCATAAACATGCCCTTGTTTTGAGATTATTAAATCCTAAAGCTAAATATAGGCCTTCACTCGAAAAAACTTGGACTTCTTGTACCAAAGCTACTTTTTGGTTTGTATGTGAATCACAGACTGGAGCTTTCATGTCCAGCAGGGTGTCTGACACAGCTGGATCCCGTCTCCATTGTAGGAGGGCTAGGTTAGGTTCAGTAGTCAATTGGACTAAAGCCAACGGGCAGTGGTCATCTTAGGCCAAAGTCAGAAACTCAGAAACAAGGTCTAAGTATTCAGGGCAACAGAATGTCAGAAGGATGAATAGATAAGCCAGAACAGAAAATCAAACTCAGTCAGAGGCCAAAACTCTTCTGTCACAATCTATTTGCTGCTGTTTTTGTACAGTTTATAATGCAAAGCACAAAGTTAATGTCTGTGAACCTCACCTACATTCCTGTCATAAAGACTGATGGTCATTTCAGCCTGACAAAGAAATCACAATGTTTTCCAACTAGACTGGAAAAGTCTTCTCTTTTTTTCAGTCAACAGACCTGAACAAGAGGATGAAGCGTATTCCATCCTTACACGTCATGCAGCTTCTTGCCTACACTGGCCTAGTATTATAGGTTTTTACTCCTTACACCTATAGGTTAGAGAAAGTCAGCATAATTTTGTACTACCTGATACAAACACTTAATAGTCTGTGTCTGTAAATGTTGTCTTCCCTTTCGCCTGTGACATCTTTTGTGCTGCCATTTTTTTCCTCTTCACTTTCCCCTTTTGTTTTGACTGCTTAATAGCTGACTGGTCACAGACCTGATGTCCTACGATAAATGTTTGTGTCATCACCGCAGGCTCTTCACCCCTCTTCACCCTGGCAAGTGGTTTTTAATGGCTGCTAAATACTGACTGACTGCCTGTGGTGAAGGTGTGCGAGAGTGCCTTTCTCATTCCAGCCAACTTTAGCCCACTAAGTGTTAAAGTAAGTAAACACATTTCCTCTGATTTTATCCTGTGGAAATCACAGATCCAGCCCCCCTTGAGGCTTTCTGGCTCTTCCTCAAACACCAAATAAGACTTATGACTTAAAATTCTCCTCTCAGGACATTTCTGTGACCCTTGAATCATTTACATAACACATCTTGTGGCTGCTCCAAGAGATGTCCTGGCATGCTTCTTTAGGCTATGCTCAACATTTTATTCTGTTAACAAGTGACAAATGAGAATGATAGCTGCTGGGCAGACTGACCACCCAGTGTGAGGTCACTGTCCAAACTTAAGCCAGGTTTTCATCAGACGCCAGGCCTTCCCATAGTGAAAAATGCATGAACTTCTACAGACCTCAACTCATCAAGGCAGCTTTTTTTGTATCACCTGACAGGATTAGATTGTTAGTGCATGTATAAATGACCGACCGCTTCTTTTTCCACATAAAAAAAATTCAAAGGCACACATTTGAAATCTGTGTTTTAATCCTGCGAGGAAGTCCATGAAAGCCACATGATCCATGTCTGCGATTCTCTCTCGAGAAGGGAAGGTTTCAGGAACAAAGTGTTCAGGCCAAAGAGTGTTCATCAGGGAAGCAGTTCAGCTGGCATAGACAGACATATGGTCATTCTGGCAAATGGCACAGGTGAACAGTTTGCCTCACAGCCACAAATGTCAAAAAATATTGGCACATATATTTTCCCCACTCCAGGGAAAGTCAGTGCTGGCTGTAATTCAGTCATCTTCCCTTACAAGAAATGTTTGATCTTTATCTGAAGTGGAGATGAATAAACAGATAAGCAGATTTCTCATAAACATAACAGCACTCATCTTTCATTTCTATGATTACTGTAATAAACTGAATAACTGTGAAAGTCTCAGTTAGTGAAGAAATACTTAAAGGCTGTATTACAAAGCCAGGAAAAAAAGTCTTGTGTAACACTTTTAACAAACCTCTGCCAGCAGGCATTATTCCGGTATGATCATGTAAATAATGAATGCAGGAATGCATCGAATCATAATTCATCTGAGCCTATCAGTGCAGTCCAAAGGGATTGTTGAAAGTATTATACAGGATTAAAAACACACTTCTTTAGAAAAGCTCTCATGTGATGCTGGATTCTTTAAACCAAAGTTTCTAAAGTTTCTTCAGCTGTTGCTCTTCATCATAATAGCACACAACCTCAAGAGCTCCAAAGAAGGAGAACAGAAGCAATATCTCCTTGAAAGGTGTCAGAATTAATAAGTATTTACAGCTAAAAGCAACAAAATCAAAATAAATCTTGCAAATGTGTAATCATCACTGTTATCAGCCCCATCAGCCGCAGCGTACAGTAAATGGTTTAACTTATTTTGAATTCCCAGTCTATACTATAATCATCACTGCAGGACACAAGAACTTTCTTACAGCATATAAGGAAAAAAAGATTAAGATGTAAAAGTTTAACTCGTTTTGATATTCTCTGGCAGTCCAGCTTCTGGAGAAATTTGATAAAATACTGATAATGCTTCTTGGCCAGAGAACATTACTGATAAGAACACCCACAAGAAACTGGATCAGCGATAATAATTAGCCTTAGTGTATTCATCCCAGGCAAACTCTATCAGAACAGACATAATACAAATATTTTATCTGATTAGGTAGTGAAAAAACCTTAACCTACACTTAAAATTAAATCAGTGGGTTTATTTTCACTTTATGTTTTGTCTCACATATTTGATGTGAAAACTGCTGCTGCAGTTGCAACCTTCAATCATTTTCTGTCTTCTCTTCGTCTATCAAATAATAAAAATTCCAACTTTAATGGAACATCTTTGTTTTTTTTTCTGGTTGAGAAAATAAACTCAGAAAGACATCTTCTAAAGTTTGCAGAAAACAAAAATCTGCCTGTAATGACTGAACTCGCACAAAGGTCAAGTTTTATCAAGATTCCATCTGTGCACCACCGTGTTATACATTATGTATGACATAGCCGACACGATCCTTTAACACATACCTCTTTTTTTACTAACACAAATGACAACAACTTCATAATACTTGTCATTCAGTGGTGGCTTTTACAATGATAACAGGTTCGTGTTCTTTAAGCATTCACTGCTAATTCCCCACAGATCTTCACATTTTACTTCTCAGATAAACAGACACACCATATTTTATTACATATGGCTGGCTCAGGTTCAGTATTTCAGCAACAGTAAAACTGTAGCTTGCTGGAGAGATGGTAGCTGTTAATTTGAGGCTGAAGTCATTTGACAGCAGCTGCCAAACAAACCGTCCAACTGGCAGCAACGTTGTAGCAGGACATTCTCTTCCTCACAAACACTGCGGCGTGAGCTGCCAAACACTGTTTTATAAACACTATTTGGCAGAGACAGAGTAGGAGCCAGGCCAGTTTTAATTGACCTCTAGCAATAAAAGATAATTTTAATTGAATCAATATGACAACAAGCTGCTGTTTTAGAATAACCTTGTGTATTTGTAAGGCATTCTTTCTAGATTACATTTTGTTTACCTTTGTTCTCGGCCTTTTTTTCCCCTCCACACAGTATTCAGCTGTTTTGAAGTTAAAGGCTTTTTTTAATTGTTATGTTGTGAGTTATTTTATGTCTTATAAACAATAATTTCCCTTAAACCGTAAGATTATAGTGCTAAAACTGAAAAGCACATGCATATGTTAGATAACGTTACAGCCATGCTATCTAACATATGCCACATGAAAGACATGGATAGACACTAGAAATGCAAAGGTATTGTTTTACATTTTGAACTATAGTCAAATTATTTTGGATGTGAACTAAGGGACAGGCAAATATGCAACCAAATTCTACCTAGCAATTTTTCTATAAGGAGTTTTTCAAACAGTCTTAGTCTAAAATAAAGACACCCATCCTAGCCTGTATTTAATCTATTACTGTAAAAACGAAGAAGATCCAAGAAACCTGATTAGTCTCCATTTACCATCTGGTTCATTTAAACAAAATATGTTCCTCATATTCTGATTAGATTTAATATGCAGATCAACAGGTGAAACTAAACTTTGTACTGAATGTGCCTTAAGAGGGGCAAAGAATAAGTAAAACATTCTTAAGTCCAAATTTCATATTCTAATTAAAGATCTTTTTGATAACCAGTTAAGGATGTACCTGTCAGATAACCAGACATACCTGTGAAAGAAGAGCAAAATAGACAGCATGGTCTGGTCAATGTTGCTGTTGCAGATCCCCTCATTAAGCAGGAAACAGGGGTCTCTCACAACCGACTCCAGGGAGTCCTGTCTCATGATGTTGTTCAGTTTGTCCGTGTTCAGGTTCTGGTACATCAGCTGGTTGCGGAGCTGGCGGAAGTGATTTACACTGGGGCTTGTGGGGCTTGCCGGCAGGCCTCCTGTAGTACCAAGGCCCTGAGCTGGACTGCTGGATATGGACTCATCACAGCCATTGGCCAGGTCCAGACAGCAGCTGCAACAGTCCAGGCCGATGGGCGAGCGGCAGTCATCATCTGACATCTTGGAGAGCAGGTGGATGAAGAGGAAAGACGCCCAGGGCAGGTGCAGAAATTTCAGCAGAGGATGACAGAGACTGAGGTGTATAAATAGTAGACAAAGTAAAAGACACAACAGGGGTGTGTTCCTTAGCTCTGACAGAGACACTGGCTGGCACCCTGGGCCAGTCTAGTGTGCCGTTCTGTCTCCACTCCGGGGCCAGGAGGGCTAAATGGCAGGTTGTGTTGCTCCCTGAGAAGTGCACTCACGCTGGGCCACTCTGCCTGCTTCTATCTCTGAGTTCTCCTCCTGTGGCTCTGCTGCATTTAGCCTTTTGTTCGGGGCCGACGCTGCTGCAATGTGTTGCTACTGTGGCAGGAAAAAGAGTGAGCGCACCACACATACATACACACACTCACTCACACCAGTTCAGCAGGAGTCCGCTTGAAAGCAAAACCCAGAAGCTGCTTATCACTTTTTTCTCTGGACTTTTTTTTCTTTGGTTGGCGTGCCTAGAGACAGAGGGAGGGAGTAAAAAGGGAGGGAGGGCGCAAAGAGGAAGGGAGTGCTGAAGGCAGACAGGGTGTGGAAACCCCTGTGATTGGTAAAGAGCATTGCTGGTGATTTACTGGGCCCTCCTCTTTTCTCTCTCAGCTTTGCCATGGTTGCATTAATGGTAGAAAAGGGAAAAGGAGAGGGAGTGATGCCTCAGAGCATGCTTGAAACATGTGCAGTTTCGCCAGCTCCACCCTGTCATGCTGACAGCCCAAGGAGTGGCCGAGTGAGAAAGGCTACAGGAACACACAAAAGCTATGATATGTCTTGCGCGAGAAGAAAAAAAAAAGATCTTCCGGTAGATATGAGGTGCTTACACTGCATTTTACATGCTTAAAGGAAATTATTCTTTATTGTGTTGTGTTTGTGTGCTTTTATCCATTATATATGTCTGTATTAAATGAGTTATCTCATCATGCAATGAAACTTATTTCAGGATTTCCTTACATAGAACATAATAAATAGGCCTGAGAGTCTGCAGCCTAAACATGGACAGTGTAAAAACTGGAAACTATAAATTGCTCAGTAAAACTGTGACTGCAAAAGGTGTATATGTTGTCTGGATGTGACTCACTTCTCGCCCTATGTGAACTGGCACAACCCTTAGCCCTATGCAACACAGGTCAGCATGAAAACTAATGGAAGCCAGAAGATAAATGCAATGCAAAACCGAGCAAACAAATCCCATGAAATACAAAATGCATATTGTGCTTTTTGTTTGTGTTTGTGTTGGTGAGAGTGAAAGACTGTGTGCTTTTCAACTTGCATATGGAACATAAACATTATCTTATCAGGCCTACCCTGTGTTTGAATAGGATTTTGTCATTTTCCATATCTGTTTCCAAACAGTTTTGGATTAGGAAAAAGTGTGCTGTGTTCTTGTCCTCCCGATGAATGTTTCACAAGTCCTGGTAAATACCAGGACAATGTCATTACGACCAAACAGACGCTCTGGGAGGATGGTACTGCTGAGGCCCTGACCTCAGCTGCTGACCAACAAGTGCACTGCATGTTGTCTACAGATGGCTAGTCACACAAGAACAGAACAACAAGATAATTACAAAAAATGTGTCTTACTCTGAGGCATGCAGTCATTTCTGCTACACTAAAAAATGTCATAGCACCTATTGTTGAGTAGCAGAGGGATCAATTAAGCAGAGAAAATGACTGACTATTGCTTTATTGAGTGTGTAATGATGTCCTCAGGCAGCAGGGCTGCTGTCGTTTGGGTGGTGGAAAGACTGGGACTGCAAACTAATCTGGGTAGAGGCTGCCATCTAGTGGAATTTTAGAGTACAGTCAGTGATTGAAGCGTTTCTGTCAGCATTAGTTCAGCCTAAAATTGATCTTTACTGACACTGGCAGGAATATAGGTCTGAAATGAATACTATAACCTAATCCTGAGTTTTGAGTTTGTAACTTTAGTTGCAGACATAGTTTATTATTAATAAAAGGTTAATGTGTTAATGTTAATCTTCTGTCTTAACTGTGCATATACACTTACCGGCCACTTTGTTAGGTACATCTGTTCAACTGCTCATTAATGCAAATATCTAATAGCCAATCACATGGCAGCAAGTCAAAGCATTTAAGCATGTAGACATGTCAAGACAACCTGCTGAAGTTCAAACCGAGCATCAGAATGATGGAAGAAAGGTGTTTTAAGTGACTTTGAACCTAGCATGGTTGTTGTTGTTGAAACTGATGATCTCCTGGGATTTTCCCACACAACCATCTCTTGGGTTTACAAAGAATGGTCCGGAAAAGAGAAAATATCCAGTGAGCAGCAGTTCTCTGGGCAGAAATGCCTTGTTGATGTCAGAGATCAGAGGAGAATGGCCATTCCTTTATAACCACAGTGTACCCATCATCTGATGGCTGCTTCCAGCAGGATAACGCCCCATGTCACAAAGCTCAAATCATCTCAAACTGGATCCTTGAACATGACAGTAAGTTCACTGTACTCAAATGGCCTCCACAGTCATAATTCCGGTGAAGCACCTTTGGGATGTGGTGGAACAGTTTTGCATCATGAATGTGCAGCCAACACATCTGCAGCACCTGCGTGATGCTGTCATATCAATATGGACCAAAATCTCTGAGGAATGCTTCCAGCACCTTGTTAAATCTATGCCACGAAGACATAGGGCAGTTCTGAAGGCAAAGGGGGTCCAACCCGGTACTACCAACGTGTAACTAATGAAGTATATAAAGGTGTAGCCATACTGTGGACAAATGATCCCAGGTTCTGGTGGTCTGGTATTTTTAGAAGAAGGATGGATTAGGTGGAAGGACAAGGCAGTATCATTCTCAGTGTTGGTGGCATGGCGCAGCACCACACCAGTGTTGACAGTGAGAGGGTGGTTTCAGTGCTTCAGTGCTTGTCATCAAAGCCCAAATAAGTGTTTATACAGGAGAAAAGATTGAAAGTGGGACAAAAGAACAGTACAGAACTTCATTGCCACAATGTCACCATATTCCCTTAGCACAGTAAATGACATCAATTACAGTGGTATTACAACTGATGAAGAAACCTATGAAAATAAGACCTATGTTGTAATGAATTTAAATCATCCCTTGTTTGTATACTCTAAAAGAAAAAAGGGTGCCTTTTAGCTGAATGTGAGGCTCAGATGGAAGCTGAGAGAAATACTTAACACCTGTGTAGCACAGTTGGGAGTAGTAGCAGATGTGGTAGTCTTTTGCTTTTTTCGGCCTTGTTCTTATGTCCTCTCGCCTGTTAGTAATGGTGTATTCAATGAACTCTGGCTCCACAGTTAGCTGAAACTGAGGGGAAATGAAGTGCCAGGACAATTGAGCACTGAGTGTATCTTTCAAAGTGCAGCCTTATTTTGACGGAAGTGAAGCAAGTGTGTAGTTCTGCTTTTGCCTTGTCGTTGTGACGTCTTACATCTGCAGAACAGCAGCTTTACATCTCCTAGTTCTTTTTATAACTGCACTGTACAGTGTGCACCATGCATATACACGTTGTGACTCAAAGATAAAGCTGTGCGTGACTGTGTGTGATAGAGCTGTGTTTCACACATGAAGAACCACCTTCTTGACCAATGTAATAACAGGTTGATTTTATCTCATTGAAATGTACTGGAAGACATGTTGCTGTTTAGCCATTACCATGGCACAAAGCCACAATATGGCATGGTTTTACCTGGCCTGAATCAGCCTTTTTGAGGTGACTACACACAACTGTAAGCAGGATCAGCTCATGTAAGGCAAAGCATGAGCCAATCCTGAAATAAAGTAACACATACTTTATTTCTGACAAATAAAGTATGTGTTACTTTATTTGTCAGAAATCTATGGATCGTCCTGTAATTTGTGACCATTAGCTACACACAAATTCTGCATGATAAAACATACTGGCATTGATTTTTAAAATAATTAAACAATAAAAAATGATGGAAAACCAGCAAGGTTATAATAGTTAATTAAAACTAAACTGAAAATTAAAACTACTTAATGTTAATTGAGACTTTGGTTGTCTAAAAGGCTGTCAGTCAACTGCTTTCAAAAAAGTTGTTGTTTTTATTGTAATATATATACTGATTTTCCGAAGTCTTGCCTCCAGCATATGCCCTCCATACAATAATAATTAAAATGACCAAAACTAACACCAAGAAACTGGACAGTGGGAGATGGTTGGTTTTGAATTTCCTGTTGTAAAATGTCTTCCATGGCATAACAGCTCATACTCCTATGATGGACAAGTCAAGCTTAGCAATCAAATGTTTCTTTTCCTCTAGAGAGATGAGAATGAATTTGGGGAACAGTGAAATGGTAAATGGACTGGTACTTATATAGCGCTTTTCTACTCAGTTTGAGTACTCAAAACGCTCTATACTACATGCCACATTCACCCAGTCACACAGCGCTTTTATCTACACTTAAGCGCTTAGCTAACATTCACACTCCGATTAATGCATCGGGGCAATGTGGGGTTCAGTATCTTGCCCAAGGATACTTCGGCATGCAGACTAGGGGAGCCAGGAATCGAACCACTGACCTTCTGATTAACAGATGACCCGATCTACCTCCTGAGCCACAGCTGCCCCAACTGTACACCTACCATTCCACTAGCAAAAAGAAAATATCCTCTTTAGTGTTAGATCATAATTAACTGGCTTGTGATTGATAGCCAAGATCAGTTTCCCTACCACTGCTGACAGTGTTAACATTTTGATTGATCAGTGAGAGAGAATTGACACCAGCAAGTGCAACAGTTTACTCCTGCAAGGGACTGGCAACCTTTCCAGGGTGTACTTAACCCCTTGCCTAATGTCAGCTGAGGTTCCAGCCCCAACCCAACCTGGAATCGGGCAAGTGGTTAAAAAAGTTGATGATCATTACAAAAGATAGATTTTTTGCACTGAGAGCACTGTGAGCATAGCAGGGAGAAAAAAAGGTGTGTGCTGTGGGTGTTTTTGCATTAAGGACTTTTGGCACAGACAACACTGATTTTCAATTCAATTCAATTCAATTCAATTTTTTTTATATAGCGCCAAATCACAACAACAGTCGCCTCAAGGTGCTTTATATTTTAGGGTAAAGACCCCATTTCATGCTATATATGGTAACTTAGCACTAGCTTTTCCCAGCGGAGCGTTCGGACTCAGTTAAACTAATGCAGCTTAGGTGACTCATTCAGTTACTGTGTAAAATATAGTTCAGGCTTTGTTATTATTCACTTTATCAAGTTAGGTGAGAATCTGAGAAAACATTTTTTCTTTCATGGCCCTAAGTCTCTCTTCTGAGTCCACATAACAGTCCACATCTCCCATCTCTCCCTGGCAGCCTTAGCTGAAGAATACATCTAGATAGAAGCCTGGCTGGAGAGAACAAAGGGCCTTTTCTGCTCTCTGTCTCCCAGTCCCATCCAATCCTCACGATGCAAAAATTAAAGGGTCTGTTCAAAATCCTCTTTTATTAGTGCTCTCACTATGCTGGAGTGATAATGGTACTAATCTCGATTACTAATCGAGGTGATGATATTATTGCAACATACCACACATAAATTATGGCAGATTTTTTGCACTCTGATTTATTATTAAGACTGATGTTAAATGTCACAGAAAATAGACATGCCATTGGAAAGACCTTTTCAACCGGTCACTAATAGAGGTTTCAATATTTAAAAATACCTAATAGCTTAACTTTACAAGGCATAGAAAGTTTCCTAAAAGAGCCAGCCACTGTAGATTTTAGTAGATGGTCATGTTTCTGACAGAATTATAATATATTTCTGGTGGTCACAGGCCACGCATGCATATGTGCACACTAAAGACAGCTCCCCCACCCTTTTGTAAATTGGGTAAAAAAAATACATACCTGTGACAATAAAGAAATGCTAAATGGACTGGTACTTATATTGCACTTTTCAGTTCAAGTACTCAAAGATATAACGTGCCTCATTCACCCAATCACACAGTGCTTTCTTAGCTAACATTCATACTCCAGTGAATCTGTCAGGGGCAACTTGGGGTTCAATATCTTGCCCAAGGACACTTTGACACACAGACTACAGGAGCCAGGGATCAAACCACTGACCTTCTGATTAATAGACAACCCGCTCTACCTCCTGAGCCACAGCCATCCTAGCTGGAGCAATAATCAGCTGCCTCTTTAGTGAGTTCCTCATTCCATGGACACCCTCCATTGTCTTAAACTACAGCTAGTAATGGTAGTCTTTGTTCTGCTCCACGCACTTGATGAGCTTAGCACAGCGACACAACTCAGTTCTCCACCTGCTGCAGGTTCTGGTTAGAGTGACCCTCTAGCTCAAAGCCAGTCTCCTGAGCAAAACAAAGAATACCATCCCTGGCTGCAGTCCAAAAGAATGAAGTTGGTGTTTGTCCAACCAGCGGACGAGAGACTGTCTGCGGAGATAGCTGAATGATATCAATGACTGTAACAACAATGACCTGGTCAGCCTGCCAGTGTTGAAATAGGAGCGACTGACATTGTCCACTCTTAAAGCGTTTGCATCTTCTTCTTAAAAAAAAAAAAAAGATTGGGTCTGTTGGGTCTGAATGTGAGATTTGTTGAGAAGAAAAGAATGATTATCACCAACTTTATGGGAGCTAGTGTGGTAAATGGTAAATGGTAAATGGACTGGTACTTATATAGCGCTTTTCTACTCAGTTTCTGTGTACTCAAAGCGCTTTACACTACAGGCCACCTTCACCCAGTCTCACATACATTCATACAGCACTTTTATCTATACTTAAGTGCTGGTAATTACAGTGCTGTGAAAAAGTATTTGCCCCTTTCCTGATTTCTTTTTTTTTTTCTTTTTGCGTATTTGTCACACTTACATGTTTCAGATCATTAAACAAAGATAGCCCAAGTTATGTAAAATAACCCAAGTAAATACAAAATGCAGATTATGCAAATTCTGATTTTGTTTATTTAACTATCCAAACCTACCTGGCCCTATGTGAAAAAGTACTCCAAGAACGCCTTAACGACTCATCCAGGAGGTTACAAAAGAACAACATCTTAAAAACTGCAGGACTCACTTGCCTCAGTTAAGGTCAGGGTTCCTGATCCAACAATAAGTAAGAGACTGGGCAAAAATGGCATCCATTGGAGAGTTCCAAGACGAAAACCACTGGTGACCAAAGAGAACACAAAGGCTCATCTCACGTTTGCCAAAAAACGTCTTGATGATCCCTAAGACCTTTGGGAAAATATTGTGTGGACTCACAAGACAAAAGTTTAACTTTTTGGAAGGTTTGCGTCCTGTTACATCTTGCGTAAAACTAACAGCATTTAATAAAAGGAACATCATACCAATAGTCAAACATGGTGGTGGCAGTGTGATGGTCTGGGGCTGCTTTGCTGCTTCAGTACCTGGGCAACTTGCCAGACTTGGACGATAGAACCACGAATTATGTTCTCTACCAGAAAATCGTGAAGGAGAATGTCAGGCCATCAGTTTGTGCCCTGAAGGTCAAGCGCACCTGGGTTTTGCAGCAGGACAATGATCCAAAACACTACAGCAAGTCCACCTCTGAATGGCTCAGAAAAAAACCAAAATGGAGTGGTCTAGTCAAAGTCTGGACTTCCGACTGAGATGCTTTGGCATGACCTGAAAGGGGCAGTAGGGGGCAATTACTTTTTCACATAGGACTAGGTAGGTTTGGATAGCTTTTTTCCCTTAATAAATGAAATCATCATTTAAAAGCTGCATTTTATATTTATTCGGGTTATCTTTGTCTAATTTTAAAATTTGTTTGAAACATGTAAGTGTGACAAATATGCAAAAAAATAAGAAATCAGCAAATACTTTCTCACAGCGCTGTGCCTGTAAAGCTACTTTGCATCTACTAATCTTTCTGACAGTATTCATCTAAAATCCGGACAGTTGCATTACCTTATTTATCTTCATGTGGTCTAAATGTAAAGATATGAATGAATGAATGATCTTTTATTTTTATTATAAATTAGGTGGCCAGTGCTGGCCATATGCAGATTTACAAATAAAAGTCAAATGTGTACAAATCTTTCTTATCAAGTTTCTAAATATAAATCCTGGAGTATAACTTAAAAATCATCATCCATCCATCCATTTTCTGACACTTATCTGGATTCGGGTCACAGGGGCAGCAGTCTAAGCAGAGAAACCTAGACCTCCCTCTGCCTGACCACCTTTTACGCTCAGCTCTCTCTTGACGGCAACAGACCGGTACAGCGTCCACATCACTGCTGACGCCGCACCAATCCATCTGATCTCAAGATCAAGGGACCAGTTCATCCAGCCCGGGACAGGGTTACCGGGGTCCCACCCTGAAGCCCGGGGTAAGGGCTCGAGGGCCCATGGAGACTGGCCGGGTTTAGCCTGAAGCAGCTACATGGGTCCGACCTCCTGGGCCCTCCACCCGCAGGAGGGGAGGTAGGGTTTCAGTGCCTTGTGGATTGGGCGGCGGTCGGGGGTGGAGGCCCTGGGTGTCTAATCCTTGGCTTCCAAAACTGGCTAAAAATAATCATCTATCTTCAAAATGTTACATCAGTCCAGACCGAAAGGGTTGCTGTCAACAGAAACAGTAGAGTGTATTTGTTGGTTTGGGGTGTGATTCTTACTGAGTTCTCCTTTGTACTCTCTTCAGCTGGTCACAGAATTGTGAATCTCTGCTAGAGTGTTGAATGATCAAGACTAATTAGATCTAAGTAGAACAGGACTAGAGTAGAGGAAACTGATAATAAATTCAGCTGCCAATTTTTTTTTTTTTATTTATTTTTTTTTTTACTGTCAGTTAATAATAAATGTTTTCGTTTTTCATTGTAGTTTAGGCAGTGATATCCAAGTTGTAATGTTTTCTTACGCTGCTGGTCAGACAAGTTAGTCACAGCATTAGAGGCAGGCTCAATCTATAGTTGACTGGTAAATAAATGGTATACTCAGTGTAAGTATTATAGATAAAATGATAGTGATATGCATAAGTGAGATTCGTCTGGTTATGCTGCAGTGAACGAGCACAAATGTGTCAGTGCCTGTGTTGTAGCCCTAGGGGCATCTTTTCCGGAGGAAAAAAAAATCAGTATGCCATACACTGCTGCTATGTTCTGGGAGAACACAAAAGTTAAACATTGTCAGTATGTTTTCTGTTTGTTTTTTGTTTTTTTGTTTGTTTTTTTAATTTCATCTATTTCCAAATAAATAAAAAAAAATCTGCAACAGATTGTTTGAATGCAGGGACATCTCTTATTTTTAGCAGTTTGTAGCTCCATTGGAAAGAAAAGAAAAGATTGCATTTTCAATAAGTGTTCTTTGTAGCCATACACTAAATGAATGCCAAATTTTGGAAAAGCTCTATAGCTCTTCTAAATCCCAGAGCAGATTTTTTAGAAGTTAAAAGAAAAGTTCCCTAGAAGTATAAAGAAATAATTGCCAGGTTTAGCCAATTAGGACAGTTTGCTTACTGCAAGTGTCTTGATGAGTTTGAGCCTAGAATGAAGCCATTCTGTTCCCTTCTGTGTGTATTTGACTATAATAAATTTGTTGTTCAGTTCTCATTTCCTGCCTCCTGTCTTTCTGTTATCCTGATGTAGCGCTTTTGTCTTTAATTGGTGCTTCATCATATCGAGTTCAGGCTACATCTCCTCAGTTACTCCTTTTCACACTTGCTTAAATTTATCAGACCCTTCTTTTTTGCCTCTCATTTTAACATCTTGTCTTTAAAAACACTCGACAGCTAGGGCAATTCAATGCAATTCTCTGCAGTCTTTGCAAGGTACTCTATTGTTTGTGCCACAGAATGTTACTGAAAGTGACTCAGATTGAAATATAAATACATTTTATACTGGCAACACAGACCTAGACAAAAATAACAGCTTGTCCTGGCACAAGCTGTAAATCTGGTGCTTCGTCACTGTGAGGTGAAAGGGTATATTTCAACATTCAGTTTTTCAATGGCTGGCATTTTGTCTCCTGTCCAGTCTTTGAATCCATGTGTATAAACAGGAGGACTTTAAAATATAAATAGTTGTGCAGATTGTATTTAGTCCTAAACTGTTTATTAAAATACCACTTAGAATCTGGAGGTTTTCATCAGTGGATGGGGGACAGATTTATATGAATCACTCTACCTTTGATAAAATGAGGTGTGATCAGTCCAACTTCCATCTCAGCTTGATACTCCAAATTACGAGCTCTCTTTAGACTGTAGTCTTCCTACAGTTTGCAGGTTAGATGGCTAATACTGATGAAGTCATCTGGTGTCACAATGCAGTTATTATTACAGCCACCTCCCATCACACTTGTTAATATCAGAGCTATTGTGTTTCCGTCTTTGGTGTGAGAGAGTTTTTCCCGAGTTGAAAAATTAGTTTAGACAGAGCACCCCTGTTTACAAGCAAGCCAATTACAGCAGCATAATGCTGTCTCCAATTAGATTTGCATGGCCCCCTCCAAGGCAGGCACTATTGTCCTGCAAATTAAACCCAGCCGGAATGGCAGCCATACTGCTCCTCTGGCCTCACCGTCTGCCCTGACTGAGCCTCAGGCTTCACTTTCCCTCTGTCTGCACACCAAGCCATACATGTTGTGCTGATTATCATTTAAAAAATTTCAGGTGACTCTTCAGACTTTTTTTGTATTTGTGATAGCTGGCACGCTACTATTTATGTGTCATCTTCTAATAATATAGTTTTTTGTAGTTATTCCAATTGACTATATCCACATAGTACATTTTTTCAGCATCTTGCTAGTATAATTGTAACTTGTAAGACTGCCCCAGTTACGTGTTACTGTCACAGTGTCAGTGCTGATAATAAGAGATCAGAGCTATGATACACTGAGATTAAATATCCCTTTCTGAGAATAACTAGGTAAAATTAAAATGTATTTATATAGTACCTTTTAAGACAAATATCACAAAGCGCTTCAGAATAAAAATGCTAGAACATAAAAACAAAGTTACCCAAAAGCAAGTTTAAAGAGATGAGTTTTTAGCTGGTTTTTAAGTCCACAGATCTCTAATTGTGGGGTCTTTGCCCTAATTGTGGGGTCTTTACCCTAAAATATAGAGCACCTTGAGGCGACTGTTGTTGTGATTTGGCGCTATATAAATAAAATTAGATTGAAATTGAATCTCAGACTCAGTGGGAGAGAGTTCCAGAGTCTGGGGGCCACTATTCCAAAAACTCTGTCTCCTTTAGTTCTCAGCCTTGCATGATGCACAGCCAGCAGGTCCTGATCACATGACCTCAGGAACCTGTTGGGTTGGTGTTTGTCCATGCAGAGCTATAAGTCAAAACCAGAATCTTAAAGTGGACTCTGAAGTTAATGGGGAGCCAGTGCAACTGAATCAGCAACAGTGTGATATATGAGTACTTAGAAGACTTAGTCAGAAGTCTCACAGTGGCGTTCTGAACAACCTGCAAATGTTCCAAGGAATTTTTGTTAAGATGAGTGTACAATGAATTGCAACAATCCAGACATGATGAAATAACATGAATAACAATTTCTAATTCAAAGTGTGACACAATAGAACTCAACTTGATAATATCTCTTAAGTGATAAAAGCAAGAGCAAACCAGACATTTAAAGTGAGCATCCAAAGGGAAACCTGAGTCGAAAGTTACCCCAAGTTTCCTGATAGAAGACTTAGCAAAAGTGGCAAGGGGACCTAGTGTTTCCATTATCTTAGGCACAAATCTGTTGGGGGCACAAACAAGGTCTGTTTTCTCTTCATTAAGTTGGAGAAAATTGTCAATCATCTAACTTTTAATAGAGTCTAAGCACCTATGCAAGATCTGTAACTTAGAAACATCTTGGGGCTTAAGGTATATAACTAAATGTCATCTGTGTAGCAGTGATCAGAAGTGTCCTTTAAGTGTGGTAAGAAGTGTGCTCAAGATGTGCTCAAGAGGGAGCAGATATAACAGAAACAGTTGAGGCCCCAAAACAGAACCTTGCGGCACGTAGGCATAGGCAAGAGAAGTGGAAGAGGATCTGTACTTAGAAGCAGCCACAAAAAAAGATTGTTCAGACCGATAGGAAGAAACCAATCCAAAGCAGACACCAGTACACCCACCCAGTATCTCAGCATATTGAGCATAATGTGATAGTCAACAGTATCAAAGGTAGAGGTCAGGTTCATCATCAGCAAAACAGAACATTCTCCTTGCATTTTGATAGTATGCATCAAAATGTCATTGGAGACTCTAAAAAGAGCTGTTTCAGTGGAATGAGAGAATGTATTAAACTAATTTTAGCCTTCATAGTTTATACTGAACTAAAAAGAACAGCCAACTTACGTGCATCTGCCCATATTCTCTTGGTTTCCAAAAATGGAACCATAATAGCTGCTAACTGAGGATACTGAGGAACTAACCCTACTGTTAACCCTACTATACTAACCCTAACAGGTCTCGTATCCTGAGAAGTACATTTTACAATTTGGCATATTTTTTCTGTTGATATGAGAGAGGAGGCTTCCCAGAGTAAAGATATTGCTGAATGCACTTGCCATTAAAAAAATGATTACTTGACAATATACATATTGACCGATACCAATTCAGACTATAAGATAAGTCTAAAACTAAGAAAACAGTCAAATTTAAGTGCAATCTAATATCTAATAAAAAAGTTTCAACAATATCCTTACAAGTATTTTGTGAGTATGTAGGAGCCCTTAATCATATTCTTTGATAATGAAAACTTATTTAAAATGTTGCTGAAATTTGTGGCACTTGGCACCTTGCACACATTTAATAATATCAGATTTTTTAGTTGAGTCTAGCTAATGTTTACAGTACTAGTAGTACCAGCCATCCTTCCTTGCAGGTTAACTACCACACATCTGTGCCCACATTCTGCACAGGTAAGGGGTGGCAGGTGCTGCTGTCTGCCAGGTGGCTGCCTAACATCTTAGACCCAACAGTTAACTGCTGTTGTGCATTAGTTTATTTGTATTAGTATTAGTATTTTTTTTTTTTTTTTGCCAGTTATCAGGCACAGAGGCATTGGTCATCTAGCCATACATGTCCTGTCAATTAGTTGATAGTCAACTCAGAGTAAACCTTTAGACACACAGTCAAATATAGTACTTTGAAAAAGTATTTGCTGATTCCTGATTTCTTATTTTTTCGCATATTTGTCACATGTACATGCTTCAGATCATTAAACAAATTTTAATATTAGACAAAGATAACCTGAGTAAATACAAAGTGCAGATTTTAAATGATTATTTCATTTATTAAGAGAAAAAAAGCTATCCAAACCTACCTGGTCCTATGTGAAAAAGTAATTGCCCCTAAACCTACTGGTTGTGCCACCTGTGTCCTGCTGCATAACCCAAGTGCGCTTGAGCTTCAGGGTATGAACTGATGGCCGGATATTCTTCTTCAGGATTTTCTGGTAGAGAGCAGAGTTCATGGTTCCTTCAATTACAGCAAGTCGTCCAGGTTCTGAAACAACAAAGCAGCCCCAGACCATCACATTACCAACACCATGTTTGACTGTTGGTATGATACTCTTTTTTTTTTTTTTTTTTATGAAATGCTGTGTTAGTTTTACACCAGATGTAACGGGATGCAAACCTTCCAAAAAGTTCAACTTTTGCCTCGTCAGTCCACACAATATTTTCCCAAAAATCTTGGGGATCATCAGGATGTTTTTTGGCAAACGTGAAACGAGCCTTTGTGTTCTTTTTGGTCAGCAGTGGTTTTCGTCTTGGAACTCTCCCACAGATGCCATTTTTGCCCAGTCTCTTTCTTCTTGTTGAATCGTGAACCCTGACCTTAACTGAGGCAAGTGAGGCCTGCAGTTCTTTAGATATTGTTCTGGGTTTTTTTTGTGACCTCCTGGATGAGTCATCAATGCACTCTTGGAGTAATTTTGGTAGGCCGGCCACTCCTGGGAAGGTTCACCACTGTTCCAAGTTTTCTCCAATTTTGGATAATGGCTCTCACCATGGTTCACTGGAGTTCCATAGCCTTAGGAATGGCTTTGTAACCCTTTCCAGATGGATAGATGTCAGTGACTTTTTCGTCTGTTCTTGAGTTTCTTTAGATCGTGGCATGATGTGTTGCTTTTTGAGATCTTTTAGCCTATTCACTTTGTCAGACAGGTTCTATTTAAGTGATTTCTTGATTCAACAGGTCTGGCAGTAATCAGGCCTGGGTGTGTCTAGTAAGTTGAACTCAGCTTTCCAAAAAATGTGGTCAATCCCAGTTAATTAATGAGGGAAGCAATTGCTTTTTCACACAGGGCCAGGTAGGTTTGGATAACTTTTTAAAAGTTATTTAAAAATTGCATTTTGTATTTACTTGGGTTACCTTTGTCTAATATTAAAATTAGTTTGATGATCTGAAACATGTAAGCATGACAAATATGCAAAAAATAAAAATTAAGGGGGCAAATACTTTTTCACACCACTGTATAATGGATCAGACCTAAAAGACTATTAATGTAGCAGTTTTCTCCTTATGAAAATGGTAAATGGACTGGTACTTATATAGCGCTTTTCTACTCAGTTTTTGAGTATTCAAAGCACTCTATACTACATGCCACATTCACCCAGTCACACACACATTTATACAATGCTTTTATCTGTACTTAAGCACTAGCTAACATTCACTCACACGCACTCCGATGAATGCATGAAGGGTAATGCGGGGTTCAGTATCTTGCCCAAGAATACTTCAGCATGCAGACTAGGGGAGCCAGGTATTGAACCACTGACCTTCCGCTTAGTAGACAATCCGCTCTATCTCCTGAGCCACAGCCGCCCAAATAATACCTGTGATTGTCTGACCAATGAAAATTTTGTTAGATGAGAGCACTGTGACCAAACGTTGACCCTGAGACTACAGCCCTTCTTTATATTACATAAGGTCAAGTTCAAGAGGCTTCCTGTC
Organism: Paratilapia polleni; assembly: GCA_015106735.1. Taxonomy (NCBI): domain Eukaryota; kingdom Metazoa; phylum Chordata; class Actinopteri; order Cichliformes; family Cichlidae; genus Paratilapia; species Paratilapia polleni. Next base: position 21,682 of record VUQI01058443.1, read on the forward strand.
TTTTGAATCAGGTGTGTGGCTGGAGTTCAATTCAATTCAATTCAGTTCAATTGAATTTTATTTATATAGCGCCAAATCACAACAACAGTCGCCTCAAGGCGCTTTATATTTTAGGGTAAAGACCCTACAATATTAGAAAGAAAACCCCAACAATCAGACGACCCCCTATGAGCAAGCACTTGGCAACAGTGGGAAGGAAAAACTCCCTTTTAACAGGAAGAAACCTCCGGCAGAACCAGGCTTAGGGAGGGAGAGCCATCTGCCACGGCCGGTTGGGAATGAGGGCAAACAGAAGAGAGCAGAGGGAGACAGGACAAAAAGGCACACCTATGGGAGAGAGACAGTTAATAATAGCTAATGATTAAATGCAAGTGGTGTATAAACACATGGAGAAGGAAGAGGAAGTGCTCAGTGCATCATGGGAAGTCCCCAGCAGCCTAGCATATTGCAGCATAACTAAGGGATGGTTCAGGGTCACCTGATCCAGCCCTAACTATAAGCTCTATCAAAAAGGAAAGTTTTAAGCCTAAT
>VUQI01058445.1:0-15753 GCA_015106735.1 Paratilapia polleni
TAGTAGTTAGTTAATCAAGCAACACAAGTTAAGCTACACATGAAGCACCACTGTGCAATGCAACAGGAACAGGAAGTGATACCTTACCAAGTGGGTATTTTAGTTTCTGTTGCCTTACTTTCAGCTTGAGCCAGTCTGGTATCAAGTCATTTTGACCAAGAGAACTGCTGATCATTCTCAGATCATTCTTTCTAACACCCTATCAATGACTGTGTTTCAAAATCCAAGAAGATCAACAGTTTCTGAAATACTCAAACCTGCCTCAGTTCGTGGCATGTTTAAAATCACTTAAATCACCCTTCTTCCCCATTCTCCATATTCTGATGATTGGTTTCAACTTCAGCAGATCCTAGTTATTTGTTTTAATGAACAAATGAAAAGAAAGGACTAAACTTTCGGTGAAAGCAGTCCAGCTTTTGTTGCATGTGGTTTTATTGCAGAGCTGAAGGCTTTCGATAGTGCTGTCACCACAGTGGAAAATGACAGGGGGAGGGGGCACAAGACTGCCTGCTTGTTGCCAACATGTGCATGAGAACATAGTCAGGGAAGAAAGCTGCCTCGTTAGTAATTTTCATATACTGACTGTGTTGGAACACAATAGAGGTGATTAAAAATTACAATGTGAACGTAGGTAAAAGAAATTCTGATGGAAACACGAGGGTATGTTTCAGTTCATACAAAGACTACATGACTTTAGTTGAACCACTCATGTTGCCATGGTGTCATCATGGCAACTGTAGAGGCCTTGTTATTTCAGTTGTGCTCAGACCACACTGAGCTGTCTCTTCCTGTAAGATGAGTATTTCACTCAGCCCTCCCTGCCACTACAGACCTTTTTTTTTTCCATTAAGGTAAAGATCAGATAAATTAAGACACAAAAACAGATGCAAAAAATGCCAACTCCCCATGCTTATAGGAACTTTACTGCAAAACCCATCATGGACACAGAGAACCAACTCTATCTGCTGACATCTTAAATGACATGAGTTGCCACTTGTCTCTCTATAGCGGGCCTTCTGCTTCTTCTTGTTTTTGCAAGAAGCCTCAACATTGCAGAGTTCATGTCAAGAGAGCTGACATTCTGTAAAAGAAAATTCACACAGTTTCTAATTGCACTAGCCTTGTTCTTGACAGTCTCATACTATATAAGAGATATTGTGGACTAAGCTTTTAAAAGGCATATCTACTTTAGGACAAACATATTTTCATAGGCTGTCAGTCCACTGTTTACCTCAGCAGTTAGTATGCCGAGTGAGAAGTGTCCACATCTATTTACTGTGGAGAAGGCTGTAAAACTTTGTGAAAGGAGTCCGATACGGGTCGATGAGTCAGTGAAGTTGACTTCTGACCGATGACAGTGATACTGAGGTGAGTTGTTGAGGATATCCTGAACTTTTCTGTCGGTAAGCGCTGCTGTTTTTTCCGCTGTTAGTCGGTGTTAGTGAAACTTTATTTGAAGTGGATCTAACATTGTTGGACTCGGACACTTAACAAATAAACTCCCATACGACGTGAGAATCAAACTGTTTCTCAAAGGGAAAGTGTGATTTTTAGGACACTCGAGCCTAACATTAGCTGGCATAATGTTAGCTTATAACCAGCAGTTGTTGTTGGTTATCCAGCTGTCTGGAGATGGGAGGGTCGTATGTCTAATCTGCTGACAGTAAGTAACTGCGACAATATCGGGGAGAAATAAGCACATTTATGCAAGTTTTCGTGTGTTAGAGCCCTGACTTCGGTTCAGGAAGAGCATGAGGTGGAAATGAGGGAGGAGACAGCAGTGGTGGAGGAATCTGGATCATTTTAATAAAATTATAGAGGGTTAGGTTGAATTACCTGCAGAAAGCAGGTGACTCTTCACTTTTAAAATCCTTCTCTCTCTGCAACTCCTGCCATCTGGGAGGGGCTGCTGTGCCAATATTTGCTCGTTTTATCCAGATGCAAGTCGCGTTGTCTTGCTCCTTCCTGTTTTCGGTTCTTTGGTGAAGGGGACCCCTTCTCAGATGATAAAACACAAGTGTGATCCTTCATATCTTGAGGTTCATATCCAAAGATGCAGGCATGAATTAAAATTTGCCTCTACGGCATGCAAAAGCCTACAAGTTCTCTTCTCCTCCACCTTTTACTATGCATGTGTCTGGTCTCTAGCCACATACATAAAACACAATTAGGCGAAATGGAGATGTCCCTCTCGGCCACTGTATTCAAGATGGCAGAGCAACATGGTGGCTTTCACAAACTGGCCCCCGATCCTGTGCATTTTTATTGGATTAATTCTAAGTTTATGAGAATGCATCAGTGTGTAGGAAGATGTAATTACACACTAATCAATATATATTAATAATATATTATATATATATCATATAATAATTATATGAGTACAATATTTTTTTCTATTAAATAACCTCAAAAAATGACTTACTGTACCTGTACTGCACATCATACTGCACATCATCATACTGCACATCATACTGCTACCAGTACTGTACTGTACCGGTAGCAGTATGATGTGTGTTCTTGGTGGTCTAGATCTTATTTTTGGCTCTATCAGTGTTTGTCACCGCAGGGCACTGACATATTGTAGTGTTATTTTTATTTATGTCGAAACACAGCAGCTACTTTAAGTAGATCAGAGTCATGTTGCTTTTATACTTTCTTAAAGACCTTTGACTTTAGAGGCTTCGTGATTTTTACCTCAGTTGTGCTCAGTCCACACTGTGCTGTCTCAAACAGACATGTGCTCTTCACACATCAGACCTTTAGACTCTCCCCAGGAGAAAATTTGACAGTCATCTATCATCACACTTCAATGTCTGTCTTTTTCCTCTCAGACAAAAGGCAGACAAATAAGAAAGACACAGAGACATAAAGCAGAGGACATGAACACAGCCTGAATGCAAATTTTATTATTATTTTTTTAATTGATCTGTTTATTTATTTTTTTCCCAGTGACTCTTACCACCCACAACACAAGCACAAAAATACATCAGCAGGTTATTTTCGTAAAACAAGAGTTCCACTTCCTGTGTCTATCTGGTGGCAGCATACACAACATGAGGCTGCAGCTCTCTCTGTGTCACAGGTCTGTGGCTTCTTTTGGCTTTTGTCTGGAAACTCAGAGCCGCGTAACTCAGATCATCTGGGCTCATATTCTGAAAATCATATTTCGAGTTACATACTGTGTCATATATACAAGTTTGCGAATAAAATATGAATAAAATGGTGAATTCGTGGATTACATCAAAGACGGATTTCATATAAAATAAGATTTTATGACTTCAGTTTAATTTGTCAAAATTTGATCTACAATGGAGTCACAGACAGGCTGCACAATGTAAAATGCAAATAATGATTTAGAAAAAAAAAAGCTAAAGTTCTCACATTAGCATATACAACAAAAAGACTGAGTCGATAGTTAATGAAAAAAGCCCACAAACAGAACCAACATGGTGATCTTCCAGTAACTGCATTGATTTTTTTTTTTTAACACTATTTTTTCAACTTATTTGCAACCACACTTTAGAAACTACACACAACTAATTGGCAGGTACATTACAGGACAGTAGAAAAAGAACATTTAATCTGTATCTGCAAGGAAAACAAAATCTTGAAGGAAACAAGTCTAGCTACAGCTAGCATTTTTTCCACATTACTTTTTACAGTTTAAAATTTAGCAGACTATGCATCCAAATTTTCTCAGTCTGATACGGTTTAATTGAGGTGAAATAGAATGTAAGATTACGATAGCTTGCTTGGTTGTCTGAACTTGCTGTTGATGCCCCAGGACAAGGTTATTTGTGGACTAATCACATGTTTAGATGCAACTTTTAGATCACACCATACAGATTACATAAGTCAAAAAAGGGTTTACCTTGCTTCTCTCCCTCTGCAGTTCTTCATGCACAGCTAAATGGTAAATACATAATTAGTTTATTCCCAACCATGTGCTTTACCTTTGATTCACGGATCATCTTACAAGATGAAGTGAAACAAATTATAGTCAAATGTACCTGTTTGAAGTTTTCTGATTTTTAGAACCAGAATAATGACCACTATAGTGAGTAAACCAGTCAGACCACCCAGGATGATGCTCATCAGGTGTGTCATTCCATCAGACTCTTCTACAAACATAATTAAATCATTTCAGTCTGGTTGCTTTCTATATATTATTAGTACTACTGCCATTACTACATGCAAAGTAAAGAAAATAATCTTAAGGAACAGAAAAAGACTCTTACTTTCAGTCTTAAAATTCTCTCCTTCATTGGTTTCACCACCTTTAAGACAACATGGTTATTTTTGTTATTTATTTTTTTGTCTTTAAGCTGTTTTAATGATACATATGACGATAAAAACTAAACTGAAAGACACAATATTCACCACAAGCTTACCTTGAATTCTTAACTCTACTGCAGTGGAAATAACAAAATGTAATTTCATGTAAAATCCACAGAAATACAGGCCAGAGTCAGATAAATCCACTTTCTTGATTTTGAGAAAGACAGAGGTAACGTTAGAACCCATTTCAAACTGTCTGTTTTGAAATCCATCACAGAATGAAGCTTGGCTTTGAGATCCAAACATAGAGGAGATACAGCCAGGCTTAGTTCTCTTGACCACTCTGAACCAACCTGCATGCGTTGGATATGTGGAAATGTTGGAGCAATGCAGTGTGACAGTTTCACTGGGTTGTACCTCCACAGTTGGAAATTCAGAACCTGAGACAGAGATCCAGCCTGAAAATGAAAGTTTATTTCTGAGCCTACAGTGTTACAGTTACTGTAATGGGGCAACAACATCAATTTATTTGGTTTAATTAATTTATTGTTTTCTAACAGTAACAGTTGAAGCTCAGAGTAACAAGGTCTCAGTACTTACTGAGGCTGTAGAGGAACAAAGCCGTTACCAAGATGAAGCTCTTCATCGTGTATTTAATCCTGTCACTGCACATATATTTTGTATCACACAGCTCCTATAAGGGGTTTAGAGGGGGCGGGGTGTTTTTTGTTCTTCATCTTGCCAGTGACCTGCCAATGCAATGCCTTTGCATAAATTTTAGCTTCAGCGAATATTCACTGGCATGAAGGTGATTTTTTTAGATGCCACATCTTATGATTCCATGTTATATCTGCTTCAGATCAGTCTGAAACTAAGATTGTCACAAAGTGCTGCAGATGCATCCGGCGCAACTCTTCTTTCAAGTAGTATCCTATTCCAGACCTTAAAGGTATGGTACAACATACAGAAGGAAACAAAAAGTAGGCCTTGTGGTGCATTTTTAATACTTGGTCCAGTTTTTTTTAAGTATAGTATACTTTGGATCCATTCTAAAGGTGTTGATCTTTCTTGGAGTGTTGGATCCAAAACTGAGGAGTTTTCTTGTTGATGTTGATATCTGTCCTGGTGACACTGGTCAGCATTTTTGGATTTCTGTTCTACATTCACTGTTTGTTTTTTTTTTAGCCCAATTCTGTTTCCATTTACATGCAAAGCCGGTGTTGGATCTTGGGTTCTGGTTACATTTAGCTGTTACAACAAACTCTGAAAGAGGACACATGGCTTTTATTTCACCGGAATTCTTAACACATGCCGTAATTTTTAAGTAATTTACTGGGGCTATGTACAGTCAGGCACAGGTTTACACAAACCAAAAGTCTAAAAAAAAAAAAGACTGACTGGTCAAATAAAACTGATCTGGATCAACCCAGGCAGTGTTTATGAGCATATTTAAATGCAGCAAAACATGAATGGATACACCATAAATTTGAGTGTGTGCCATCATGGCTTTGGGACTACAAAGGTCATTTTAGAGTGGTTTTAAGTGTTGAAGATACACTCATGAAACTTTAAAAATATGCAGCTGAGATCAAAATGAAATCTGAGGTCAAATGTGAGTGTGGTAAGACCCATAAGTACTGAGAATAGACTGTTTGTAAAAGATGAAAGTAACCACTGAGCGCTCACCCAAGCACAAACATCTTGGATGAGCTATACTTCACAGCAGGACATATTATTTGTCAACAGCATAAACATAGTGGAGAGGTCCAGTTCAGTGACTCCGGTTATACAGTTACCAGGTACAGATGCCTGTGTCAGCACACCTATCGATCACACCCCTAACTCTAAGCCTTACCACTATACTAACATGAGTTCTAAAAATATTCACCCACTGTACATTTGTTATAATGGGGTAAAGGATCCACAGAGACCGAGACTATTTTGTGTGCAAGGCTGTAAAAATGCTTGTTAATCCTGTTTTTCAAGGCATTTTGACATTGGAGTGTATGGGGATTTACTTACTCACTGTTGTACACATTCATTAAAAATCACTGAACCCAGTGATGTGCAGAACTGTTGTCATGACAGCATAAAATAAACACCATATCAGATTTTCATCCAGCTCTGTCACCCTTCATGTTGTACATTATATTGTAAGATATCTGCAGAATGAAATGCATTCCCACTTTCAGGGCAGACAGGAAGTGACAACACATGGTCAGTAAAGTATTGTCATGATAACATAGTAGAGACACTCCATTTTAGAACAGGGATGGGTCCACTCCCTGTTCTAATTAAATCTACTATGATGTCAGATTCTGTCTTTTAATACACACTCAAGATTCTATAGAATAATGTAAACGACTTATTAAACTTAATGGAGACACACACAACTCTCACTGATACATATATTAAAGTACTGAGCATTTAAATGTCAACTTTATGATAGTGCACTTAGTTATCAGTGTAGTCCATCCAAAATGTGTGACCACTTTGTGTTTGTTTTCTAAAGAAATAAGTGCTTTTTATCACCTTAGAAAACTTTTTTTTTTATTGTATATCATATACAAATAATTTATGAATAACATATTTTAAAGTATCATTAACAATATCATATTTATGACTTATAATTTTGTAACCTGTATTGTACAGAAAGATGGTAAAATGGACCCAACACCTTAGTTGAAACTATTTTTGCTCTGTTCCCTCAGGGGGACTTCCCACTCCACAGATGCAATCTGGAAGGGGAACTGAATGCTCTGCCTCTCCTCCTGAACGTTACCTGTGTTTGCATGTTTGTTTTACTTGGTAAAAACTACCACTACTAACCACTTGTACACTAACTTTATAAAAGTTAGAGATTTTAATTGTAGCATCTGAATAAAAGTTTGGGAACCCTCAGCAGCCTCAGGCAGTGTGGTAGTTGTGTTTTATATTAAGAATACGTTCTAAAAATATGTGTGTAATTTGCTTAATTTCAGTATCCATAACAGGTATATTTGTCCACTATAATGTCAAACAGCTTAAATAAGAGCTTGCTTGCTAGTACAGTTAAGTATTACTGTAAGTTGTACTATAGATTTATAGTAGCCTTTAATCACTTATGCAAGGGTGACTGTGAACTTTTATTCTGCTAGAAATAAGACACTGTGAAGTATACAGTGCCTTGCAAAAGTATTCATACCCCTTAAATTTTTCCACATTTTGTAACGTTACAACTACAAACTTAAATGCATTTTATTGGGATTTTATGTGATAGACCAACATGAAGTAGCATATAATTGTGAAATGGAAGGAAAATGATACGTGGTGTTCAAAATTTTTTACAAATAAAAATCTGAAAAGTGTAGCGTGCATTAGTATTCAGCCCCCCTGAGTCAATATTTTGTCGAACCACCTTTTGGGGTCTTTTGGGGTATGTGTCTACCAGCTTTGCACATCTAGAGACTGCAATTTTTGCCCATTTTTCTTTGCAAAATAGCTCCAGTTCAGTAAGATTGGATGAAGAGCGTCTGTGAACAGCAATTTTCAAGTCTTGCCACAGATTCTCAATAGGATTTAGGTCTGGACTTTGACTGGACCATTCTAACACATAAATATGCTTTGATCTAAACCATTCCATTGTAGCTCTGGCTGTAAGTTTAGGGTTGTTGTCCTGCTGGAAGGTGAACCTCCGCCCCACTCTCAAGTCTTTTGCAGCCTCTAACAGGTTTTCTTCCAGGATTGCCCTGCTTTATCCCTGACCTATCTGGTGTGTTCCTTGGTCTTCATGATGCTGTTTGTTCACTAATGTTCTCTAAAAAACCTCTGAGGTCTTCACAGAACAGCTGTATTTATACTGAAATTAAAGTACGAGCAGATGGACTCTATTTACAAGTTAGGTGACTTCTGAAGGCAGTTGGTTGCACTGGATTTTATTTAGGCGTATCAGAGTAAAGAGGGCCGAATTCTAATACACGCCACACTTTTCAGATTTTTATTTGTAAAAAAACACCATGTATCATTTTCCTTCCACTTCACAATTATGCGCTACTTTGTGTTGGTCTATCACATAAAATCCCAATAAAATACATTTAAGTTTGTGGTTGTAACGTGACAAAATGTGGAAAAGTTCAAGGGGTATGAATACTTTTTTAAGGCACTGTGTGTATATATATATATATATATATATATATATATATATATACACACACATAACCAAATCACAAAAGGTAAAGCTAACATTATTAATGTAAAGCAACAGTCGAAATATGTTCTTTGTCAGTGTGCAGCTCCAACTTACAATGGTGAAATGAGCTGCTCAATTTCTAGACATGACAGAGGACATGGAAAGAAAAGACCATGACTTGGAGTCAAGAGGAAACAGTCACAAAGACAGAGCAGAAATTAGCCATATTACAATAGAGGAAAATGACAAAAAACAATCCAAAGTAAAAAATAGGACAATGCAAGACCTGTAGTGAAGTGAGTAAGTAGTATACCCCACAAGGTATTTAAAAATCACCCTGTGGGAAGCATTTAAAAGAAGAACACACCCCAGTTTTGAAATATGAATTTCAAGTCCTGGAATTAGGGCAACTTTACCTTTTTGAAGGCTCTTTACATGACCAGGCTTGCCATGCACATGGAGAAGACTTCTCTTGGTTATCCGTACTGGACTCCTCAGAGGACTAATGGCATCAGGGATTCTCTTCAGATTGCTCAGAGTGCGCATCATGGAGTCCTCATCATGTAGTAATGGAACAGAACTCGAAGGCTTAAAATAATTTTCCTGTCTATTTCTAGGACTGAAGCTCTTGTTGGGTGTCGCAGTGAGGTCACTGTAGCTCTCCAGTAGGGTCTTCTCCTCTGTTGTACTGCTAACTTTGGACACTCCGATACAGCCAGTCGAAGAGCTGGGCTCAGCTGTGCTTGTGCTGCTGTCTCTGGCGTCTTCGTTAGTCTGTGTTAAAACGTAAATAGCTTCTGTTAAACTCAACCCTTCTTGTGGAAGGGATTCCAGGCTGATTGTACTGGATACAGCATCTGTATCTTTATGACAGTCTTGCCATTCACAATTATCTTTCACATGAATGGAACTAGAAGAAGCAGGAGAACCTTGCTGACAGACCTGGATAGTGGGGGGACTTTGATGACTTTCGGGATTGGCTTTGTTAGTCATGGCTTCAACCATATTTGTTTTATTTGGGTGTGATGAATCAGCATCTTGTGCATGTGAATCCAGAGAGATGCTTTGCTGTACTTCAGTTTCAGGAGGCTCTACACTTGAATCGGCCACAGTGGGTTTTGTAACAGCAATGCATAAATCAGCATTATTTTCACAATAAGCCTTTTGTAGATCATAGCTTGTGCTCTGTTCAGAAATGCTTCCAGGATTGTCATTGGGATCTGTACCATCTATTGCTTCCACCATTCCACATCTAGCTGCCATGCTATCTGAGATTATCTTAATATTTTCTTTTTGATTTTTTAAAATATCTGCTGCTTTTAGATAACTACTCTCTGGTGATTTTGCTGTGAGATGTGCAGCCATCTCCTTCTCTGCAGTATCCAAGGGCGGGCTGTGAGCTGAGGTAGTCTGGACTGAAATGTCAGCTGCAGGAGTTTCACTACAGTCTTTGTCTGTTTCCTGGATACCTTCCACATCTGACACCTTAAGTATCTTCTCAGAACTTGAAGCTTTGTGGTTATCTGAAGGTTGCTTTGCAATCTCTCTCAACTCTCCTTCTAATTCACTGTTGTCTATCTCATCAATGACACACATGTCTTCAATGTTAGGCTGCGAATTCTCCTCATCTGATCCATTTTCAACATCCTTGTCCACTGATAAAGGGTCTTTCTGGCTCCCATTGATGGGCAACACTGGCTTCTTAATTGGTGAAAGGGTTAAATTCAAAGTCTCCATAAAACACAGTTTCCTGTTTGGACTACTTTCCTCAGAGTTTTTCTTGCCCATATTGTCTTCTTCAGATGACCTTTTGAAGGCCTTGTGAGTCTTTTCTCGTCTGTCCTTGTCACGGGCGTCTACTTTACCTTGATTTGATTCTTTGGTTCTCAGTTTCTCACGTTCTCTGCTTGTTTGTGACTGATTGCTCTTATGATTTTTGCTGATTTCACTTTTACATCGTTTTCCCCCTTTCCACTGATGATCTCTCTGTCTATCCCCTTCCCTCTCTTTGGAGGAATCTCTATAGTGTATGTCATGTTGATCGACATAGGACTTTTTCCGGTCCTTTGAATCGGAACTTCTGGAATATCCGCCAGTATTCTTGATTTTTTTAAGCTCTTGGCTGTAGCCCTCTTTCAAGCTGAGAGATGTGCCATGTTTAGGGTCTGATGCAGCCACTTTAGCTTTATCTTGTCTCCTGGCATCTTTCTTGTCATCAGAAGAAGCTGTACTTTGTGAAATCTCTGGTGAGAAGGTTTTAGCCCCATCTGATCTGTGATGCCCTTCATGTGGGTAGCTTCTTCTTTTACATGACCTTGAATCATACTTTTGTCCTGTGTCTTTGTCTGCTCTATGAGACCTCTTTTTCGAATGAGCATAGCCGTCCTTGTTGGGACCTGAACAACTTTTATGTCTCCGATTTACTGATTCAGATAGTTTTTGACTGTGATATTTGTTCTCTCTGTGATTGAATTTGTGTTTGTCTGACTCAGTCTGTTTGTCAGTTACTTCAGAGTCTCTTTTTGAATGACTATGATAAGATGCCTTTGAAGCTCTGGGCAAAGTATCAATTTCTTTCCTTATGGGCTGAGGCGCATCTCTTGAAGGGTGGTCCAATCTAGGAGGTGAATTAGGTAGAGGTGGAAGAGGGGGAGGAGGACTGGATGGTGGTGGTGGTGGTGGAAGAGGACTGGAAAGTGGAGGGGGAGCCGGCCTACTTGTGGAGCTGTGACTGGAAGAATTTGGATCGCACAAATTATTTATATGAGATGGGTAATGGCGTCGATTTTTCTCAGACCTGCAAAAAACAACATTTGGACAACAGATTAATCATTTAACACAGAGGCCATTAGTAGATGCTCTTTACAAATAAAAGTATTTATGAAAACTGTTAAGCTCTAGGTTCTAAGTAAGCCTTTTACTCTTTAAAATCTCTCTTTTACTAGAGATTTTACTAATCCTTTTGTTGAACTCAGAATCCACTATCTGAATGAAATTCTCCCCACAGATTTAGATGAACTGATGTGACCACATACTTAGATATACATAGGGTTAGGTCCATAATTTATTGGACAAAGACAATTTTTGAAGTTTTGCCTCTGTGAACCACTACAGTAGATTTTAAATCAGGCAATCGATAGGTCATTGAAGTGCAGACTTTTAGCTTTAATTCAAGGGGTTTTACAAAAACATTGCATGAACTGATTAGGAATTACAGCCATTTGCATACATAGTCCCCCATTTTTAGAGGCTCAAAATTAATTGATTGACAAATGAAACAGACATAATATCTGAAGTTGATTCAAAGTGTTAAATTCGTATTTTATAGCTTTTCTCTGTGATTTTAAATATGAGGTCCAAAGAAATATCAGTGCCAGTGATGGTGGTCATGAATCAATCAATCAATCAATCAGCGAGACGGCAAAAACTTTAGGAGTGGCCAAATCAACAATCTGGTACATACTTAAAAAGAAGCCTGAAAGATCACAGAAGAGTAGATGATGACCAAATTACTTCCATGGTTAGGAAAAACAACTTCACAACATCTAACCAAGTTAGGAATACTCGAGGAGGAAGGATTGTCAAGATCTACAATCAAGAGACAACTTCGCGAATGGAAGACAGTTTACAACAAGGTGCAAACCACTGGTTACACTCAAGAATAAGAAGGCCAGACTAGACTTTGCCAGAAAACATCTAAAAAAGCCCGGCCAGTTCTGGAATCAAATTCTTTGGACAGATGAGACCAAAATTAACTTGTACCAGAAAGATGGGACAGGAAAGTATGGAGAAGGAGAGAAACAGCTCATCATCCAACGCATACCACATCATCTGTCAAATATGGTGGAGGCAATATTATGGTATGGGCATGTATGGCTGCCAGTGGAAGCAAGCCACTAGTGTTTATTGATGCACTTTTTTGTAAAACCTCTTGAATTAAAGCTGAAAGTCTACACTTCAACCACATATTGTTTGCCAAAACTACAAAAATTGTATCTTTGCCCAACAAATTATGGACCTAACTATAATGTTTCCTGTATACAAAGCCTGTCACTTCCACTTACAGTGGATATAAAAAGTGTACACATCCCTATTAAAATGCCAGGTTTTTGTGATAAAAAATGAGACCACAATAAATCATTTCAAAACTTTTCCCACCTTTAATGTGACCTATAACCTGTACAATTCAATCGAAAAACAAACAAATCTGTTAGGGGAAAAAATAAAAAATGTACAGTGTTTGTTTTTCGATTGAATTGTACAGGTTATAGGTCACATTAAAGGTGGGAAAAGTTTTGAAATGATTTATTGTGGTCTCATTTTTTCATCACAAAAACCTGGCATTTTAACAAGGGTGTTTTATATTCACTGTAAAGCAAAAAAAAAAATAATAATAATAAAAATAAATAAATAAATCTCAGCATTCTGTTTTATTCTGATTATATTTTAAAAATCTTGCTGAATTTGGTGATTTGTAACTCGTTTTTCAAAATAAATCAGTAATTCTTTAGATATTGTTCAGCTGGCTCTCCTGTGAGCCTCTTGTCAAAGAGTAGGACTTCAATTATTTTGGACTGACAGTAGTAACGATACAAAATCATAAGCGATACCAGATCTTCAGATCTTGTTTGCACACATTACATTAAGTAAAATATAAGAGAAAGGGAGAAAGATCCAACATACCAGTGACTCAACCTCTGAATCTCTGCATCTTTTCGTATCACCTCATGTCTAGCTGTTCGTAAAAGTGCAGAGATGTTTTTTTTGAGACAGTGGTTCTCTGTGCTCAAACCTGTATTCTGTTTTCAAACAGAAAGGGGAAAAAATGTTAGAATCCCTCATCTGAGATCAGTTCATATAAATGAACAATACAGTCCAATAAACTGGACATAATTTTTTCCATTTCTGAATTTCCATCTGAAAACAAAAAAATATTTTAGTGAAGATAGGACAGTTTCCATAGACACTGGTGTTAAACAAGATGGAGTCCAACCTAAATATCAGCTGCCAACTGTAATGGTTGGTTTGTAATGGTGTGGGTAAAAAACAAGGTTCTTTAAGTTAACCACATGTTAGCTTCCCTTTCTAACATATCGGGGCAATGGAGGCTAATAATTTTTTAAAAACAATGTGAAAAATAAAGCTGGTAAAAATAGTAAAAAGTAAAATATATTCTCAGTGAAGCTTAATTATTATGAACCAATGTCTTAACTGCTGAAAAAAAAAAACAAACAAACCTGTAACTCCAACTGCTCCAGTCTCCTGCGTAACTCTTTAATATGGTTTTGGGCTGCTTGGAATCTGGACTTCAGCTGCACACACACACAAAAATGAAAGGACAGTGAGAGAGTTGGTGATTTCTAGCAAACTTCCAACAAAGTGCTATGTAAGTGTCATTTTCCTTTTACACACAAAAGGCATGTATAACACCAAATAATGAACAAGGGTCACCCTTGATGAAATATAAATCATCAAACTTGTCTACTTGATATCCCTGTCATTAACACCAGCAGTCATTAAGGTACAGTTCACTACACTGTTGCTAACTTACTGACTTTGTTGTTAGATTTAGCCAGACATTACAAGATAGAGACATAGCACTAAATGATTCTGTATTGAAATCCATGGGATAATTTCCAACAGCAAAGACGAGGGTAGGAGTATATTTTCCAGGGGGGGAAGCATCTTAAACCTTAGGACTTTCTACACATACACAGGTATTTTGGTAAATGTAGTTTTGTCTCTGCATTCTGACCTTTCGTCCACATGTAACTGTCATTTTAGACCACTGGAGCTTTTGAAAAACTCCTTCCAGAATGAAGAAAAAAAAAAAAAGAAATTCAGAAATTCAGTTTCTGCATTTACACGTGGACAAGAAAAACAGAGATTTCGTCTTGCAGCGTCAAAGGTGTGCACCTTTATCTCCATTTTTGACATCAGACTGTGCACTGTGTTGTTGTTTATCGGCATGTGATTGGCCAGCATTTCTATATGTTTAAGGTTATATCGCTACCTGTTCCTTTGGCACGCTCTTGACAGCGCTAGAGGTCTTTTTTATTTTTATTTTTTATTTTCATGTGGACGGAAATCTTTATCAAAACGAACACGGGAAAATCCTTGTTTTCAAAGATACCTGTGTATGTGTGTAAGTAGCCTTATTCTGGGGCAAAGTCACCAACCTTTTTTTGACAGGTAATTCTAGAAATGCAAGTTTTGTTTTTTTTTAAACTACTGAAATGAGTTAAATAAAATAATGCTTCAAAATAACTGCCCTGCGATAGACTGGCAACCTGTCCAGGATTTGCCCAGCCTCTCACCCTATGACAGGCCTTCTGTTGCTTCTAACCTTTTCTCTTAGTGACCAGTTTACATGAAGTCACAAAATACAAAGAGTTTCTTTGCTGCAAAGTAAAACCAAGTGTTAAAAATAATGAAAACTGCCCACTGCAGCTTTTGCCTGTGCTTCTCAGGCTGCTTTTTTTCCCTGACATTTTTTCACACTACTCCCCATCTTGGTAACCTCCACTTTCGCTCCCTTTCCTGTTCAGGCTCACGTTTCAGCACAAGTGGCAATTGTAAACACGATGCAGCTGTTTTTTGCTGTATCTGTGGATGCTTCACTTCATCCCAACAGCGACAAAACATAACAGATTTTGTGAAAAAGGCAGACTTTGCTTATTTTGGTATGAATTTGTGCGACCAAGACAAGCCATGGGCACCTCAATCAGTTTACCGGACATGTGTTGAAAACCTCAGAGCATGGACTAAGGGAAAGAGAAAGAGCTTGGGTTTTGGTATTCCAGTGGTATGGAGGGAGCCACAGAATCACTGATGACTGCTGCTTCTGTTTAGTCCATATTTCTGGATACAGCTCCAAAACTGAATCATCTATCAGTTCCCCTAACCTGCCATCAGCAGTGAGACCTGTACCACATTCAGATAAAATACCACCTCCCATTTTTACTGGGTTAGTTGATGAGAGAGAGTCTGATGATGTTTTGTCTTCACATGCACAACATTGTAGTGATGAGGACTTTGAAGATCCATCTTCTAGTAGCTCATCTGTCCCCCCCATTATTCACTCAGCCAGAGTTAAATGACATAGTACAAGATCTGGATCTGCCAAAGGAAGCGGCTGAGTTGCTTGGGTCTAGGCTCAGTGAGAAAAACCTCCTGGTTCCAGGAACCAAATTTTCTTTTTACAGGCATCGTGAGAAGGATCTTATTCCATTCTTTGAAATGGATGATGACTTTGTCTATTGTGTTGATGTTGAAGGTCTTTTGGGTGCAGTGGGTTGTGAGTACGG
>VUQI01058446.1:0-23291 GCA_015106735.1 Paratilapia polleni
GGTGTGGATGAAGGACCACCAGATCAAGACCTTGTCATGGCCAGCCCAATCTCCAGACCTGAACCCCATTGAAAACCTCTGGAATGTGATCAAGAGGAAGATGGATGGTCACAAGCCATCAAACAAAGCTGAGCTGCTTGAATTCTTGCACCAGGAATGGCATAAAGTCACCCAACAGCAATGTGAAAGACTGGTGGAGAGCATGCCAAGACGCATGAAAGCTGTGATTGCAAATCAGAGTTATTCCACCAAATACTGATTTCTGAACACTTCCTAAGTTAAAACATTAGTAATGTGTTGTTTAAAAATGAATATGAACTTGTTTTTTTGCATTATTTGAGGTCTGAAAACACTGGACCTTTTTTGGTATTTTGACCATTTTTCATTTTCTGCAAATAAATGCTCTAAATGAAAATATTTGTATTTGGAATTTGGGAGTTATTTTGTCAGTAGTTTATAGAACAAAATAAAAATGTTCATTTTACTCAAACATATACCTATAAATAGCAAAATCAGAGAAACTGATAATTTTGGAGTGGTCTCTTAATTTTTTCTGGAGCTGTATATTATACATGATTATTGGTTACAGCTGTATACTTTATGTAATGGTGGACACATTTTGTTTACATAGTATGTCATAGTATGGCTCTTATGTCTCTCTCAGTTCTTATCATGTTTCCTTTTTACAGACGGCCCTTCTTCCACCGTTGGTAACTGCATCATGTCTGCATTATCAATCCCACCCTCACAAAAAACACACGTATCAGTTGGACTGGACTCCATCCATAACTACGCTAACATCCTGAACCCCGTCACTTTTGCTGGAGCCAACCAGTACAGCGTGGTGGCCGTCTATACTGAAGTGGAAGTCGGAGCATCTGAGGTGGATGAGCAAATGATGGAGTCAGCTGAAGTTCAAGTTCAGACAGATTTCTATGAAGAGGAGATAGTGGCTGTGAGTGCAGATAGCGCTGGTGACGAGGAGGCTCCCGCTGTGCGGGCTGAAGAAACGAGTGAGACTGTGGATGTAGCTAAAGCTTTGGAGACTTTGACGAGAACCTTTGCATTAAGGAAGGAGAGCCTGGGGCAAGAAGTATTTACAGAAAAGAACAATGAGTCGTCCATAAGTGAGGAGCTTGAATCAGGAAAGGGAACAGATGAAGGACATGAAACAAGTGACCAAAGTGAAGAGAAACGAGAAGTCATTTCAGAAGAGGTGATGGATGATTTCCAGCCTGGAGGCATAGAGAGAAATATATGTGCAGACCCGAATGATAACTCATTTTCTATCCGAGAAATGACAGATATCCAGAGTGAAATTTCTGAAACACAACAGGCTGATTTGTCAGCAAACATGCGCAGATCCACACGTCTACAAATGAAGACTTCGCCGAGTTGGCTGGAGACTTGTAAAATAAAGAGGACGGCAAGAGAAAACAGTGAAGAACCAGAAATGTAAAAAAAAAAATATATATATATATATATATTTATACTGTAATAATGTAATTGTTCCCTACTTTATTTGTTTTTTGTTATTTGGTTATTCTATATATTTACCAGAAATTTGCACCATCACAGAGTAACAAAAAACTTCAGATTAATTTGGTTATTTTGTTCTTGGACAAGTTACTCCTGATGTAGTTTAAATAGGCGGTTTGTAATTTAAAAACAATTTAAGTGGTAATTTCAGGAATATGTTTCTTTGCTTTCATGGTGAAAATTAGATGTGAAAATACAGTACTGTGCAAAAGTCTTGAGCCACCCTTCATTTCTTCATATTTTTCTTCCACAGAGCCAGACCTTCTTATAATTTTTAAAGTGGTCTTGAGCAACAGTTCTCCAGGTTTTCTGAAGGTCTGAAAGTTTTTCTTTGGACATTGGCTGCTTTTTCACTCATTTTCAGTCCAGTCCTTGTACCTGATCATTTTCAGAGGAATGTTTCTTGTTTGTTTGTTAAACCACTTAACACTTATATGAATTAATTAAGCATAAAAAAGGCACCTAACTCAAGGGAAGAACCAGTGTTGTGTCTACACATAACAGACAAGTTGGCAAAGAAGCTATTTTAAATTGTATCTTTAGACACTTTTGTTACTAGCAGCCTGTTGCAAAAATGCATCATTTGTTCCCATTTCATTAGCTGAATCTATAAAAAATGCAGAATATAACACAGTTTGACAGGCAATAAAATAGTATTTTTGCACCAACAAAGTGATTCCCAAAGAGCCATTAGCTGAAAACCTGGCGTATCTCAGCATGGTGTGCAGTGTGTCCTTAAAAAATTTTGAGGAAACTGGACAAGTAGAAGGCCTAAAAAAGAAGAAGTGAAAAACTATCTGTAGCAGATGAACAGTGAAAATCATGTCCTTAAGAAATAGGAAAAAATCCAGCAAAGACCTGACACAGGACCTGAGAGATGCATCTGGTCCTTCAGCTGATCCATCTACTTTTTGCCGAAGCCTCATCAGAAATGGTCTCAGTGGAAGGGCGGCTGTCAAGAAGCCATTCTTAAGGAAGGGAAACAGGGAGGAAAGGCTGAGGTACGCCACATTACAGAAGAACTGGACTGAAAATCAGTGGCAACAGGTTTTATGGAGTGATGAATACAAATTTGAAATTTTTGGTTCAAATCATCGCCAATATGTACAGAGGAGGTCAGGAGAGAGGTACAAGAGTGAGCGTCTATGGCCATCTGTAAAACATGGTGGAGGCTCTGTCATGGTTTGGGGCTGCTTTTCAGCCAATGGTGTTGGAGATCTTGTTAAAACTGTTGGAATTATGAACACAGAAAAGTACCATCAGATTTTAATCTACCATGCAGCACCATCTGCAAAGCATCCGATTGGCAGCTGCTTCATTTTTCAGCACAGCAATAATCCTAAACACACTGTCAATGCAGTAAAATCATACCTGGATAGAAAAACACACCATGGAACACTATCAGTCATGGATTGGCCTCCCCACAGCCCAGACCTCAACATTATTGAAACAGCGTGGAATCATCTTGATAGAAAATGGAACAAAAGGCAGCCAACATCCAAAGAAGAGCTTTGAATGTCCCCCAAGAAGCCTGGTGAACTATTCCTGAAGACTACTTAAAGAAATGACAAGAAAGCTGCCTAAGACTGAATTCTCTTAGGCAGCTTTCTTGTCATTTGTGTGTTGAAGAATAAAGATGGTGATTCCAAATATTGACTTTCAAGCTTGTTAGAATTATACAAACTCTGTTTTGCCTTATATACTGTATTTCCATGTATGTTTTCACGTTTCACATATTTCCCATTTTCCTAGCAAAATATAAAGAAATGAGGGCTTTTGCACAGTGCTGATATGTCTTAGAATATGGAGGATAAGTCTTATAAGCAATGACACTAACTGTGCATCTTGTTTAAAGTTAATTTCTTTCAATCACAGAATTCAATTACATGAATTACTCAAGATGGTGAACTATAGTATGCAAGCACCTTTCTTACCATTGTCTTGTTTCATTCTTTATCTGCTTATTTCTGCTTATTTATTCCATAGTCACACTGAGAACATGACACTGTATCCCAGCTGTTGAAATGACAATGCGGTGATTTGGGTACTAAAAGTAAAGTGAGGAAGCTGTATGTGGAAAGTAATGCAATTAATGGTTTTTAAGATAAACACTTGAACACAGTTGTTCAGTGTGCTCAGCAGGTGATGTCTAGGAGGAGTTGCCACAGTTTGGCTCAGTTGCTTGTGTCTGTTTATGTACTCCCAGACTGACTTGATGAAGTTGAGATCAGCACTCTACGGGGGCCGTACCATCTGTTGCAGGACTCCTTGTCTCTGAAGATGGTCCTTTATGACTCTGGCTGTATGTTTGGGACTGTTGTCATACTGCAGAATGAATTTGGGACTAATCAGACACCTCCTTGATGGTATTGCATGATGGATAAGAATCTAAAACTTGCTAGCAAACCTCACAAGGCTCCAAGAACAGTTGGAGACTTTCAGACTTTTTACCTTGTTCTTGTAAATCATGCAAACCTGACAATCCACTATCATACTCTCACTGCAACCCATTAAAAGCTCAAAAGGTAGAATTAGCAATTAAATGGGAGTCATTTTGTGAGATATGGTATAAATATATATGCTCAACACCCAAATTCCTCTATCTTGTTTACAGACAGATTGGACAGATTTGGCTCATTTAATAGATGCCATATAATTCTTCTACTTAAATGAAATTTTAATTGAAATTAAACTATAATATACAACAACAAGAAGAAGAAACAAAAGAAGCAAAAGCAGAATAGCCTGCCTAGCCAATGGCATGATATGGGGCACAGTGTCAATGTTGAGGTGGGTGTTACTGTGTTTTAATCACCTGTTTCATAGCTCTAGTGAAACAGTGTCTATTCTATCCCTTCACAATTTGTGAGTAATCTGCAATCAATTTGACAAAAGCAATAATTAGTGGGAAAAAGGTGCCAATGTTATTGTAATGTTGAAAAAATATCCACGTTCAGATTTCATGAACTGAGGGCAAGCTGAAGCAAGGTGAAAGAGAAATTAAGTCATCACCTGTGGGAGAGCTCAGCGTAACACTCTCTTGACTTTCTGCTCGATTTATCTGAATATTAATATTCCATTTAACTCTTAGTCCTTGAGATTTATCTGCTTGGCATTTAGCTGACAGGAGTGTTAGTCAAAGGTGAGCATCTTTGAGTGCCTACGCTTCTGTGCAGAGATAGAAGGGGATCATGCACTGATCAGGCACAACATTAAAACGGAAAAAAAAGTGCAGTAATAACACTGGACATCTTGTTACAGTGCAGTGTTACTGGGAAACCTTGGCTTTCATGTAGATGTTACTTTGACATGTACTATCCATAGACCATGTGCACCCTCTCCATGTTATTGGCCATTGGTGTGGGTTTCATTTCGTGTTGTCTTTTATGTTTGAGAGTCAGATTGTTTTGGTCAAGTCAAATGCATAAATGCATTTATCTCAACTATTCACATCAATGATAAATTAAAAAACAAAATATATATAGAATAACCAGTTGAATTTGATTCAAAAGCTTCAAATGTTTGGAGACTTGCCCCAAAGTAAGTTTTAAAATGTCCTTCCCCCTGGAAGTTATATTTATACAGCACATGCCCAAAGGTACATGGCACAGAAGCTTTAATCAGTTTTAATAGTTCAATCAGGAGTGCCAGAATGTTCAAACTCTCTAGCTCATCCTATCAAAGCACTGAACACATGTTGAAGGGAGAGGATGAGTGCACAACACCCTCAACCTCTGGGCAACCACTTTCGATCGCAAAATGACTGCACAGGTTGTTTGGTGGGATGCAACCTGTCTCCAAACAATCGCAGTCTGACTCAGACGGAATGCAATCACTCTCAGACAGATTGGCAAAGGTTTGCAAATAATTGCATCTAATTTTTAAACGCAGAGAGATTGCCAACACATTGCAATCAGTCTGAGTCAGTCTGCACCAAACTCCTCTGCGATGTGTCTTTGCAGTATGGGACTCAACTCAACTGGTTGCCAACTGGTTCTGGTTATATTCCTATATAAAAGCATGGTTACTGAGCACCTATGTCATTTTGCAGTGAAATTGCTGTGCTGCAACAACTATGTCACTGTTTGTGGAGGAAATTATGTTTCAAATCAATGAGATTCTGGCTGGACTGTGAATGTAAGCAGTTAATGTGAATTTCTGTTAAATGTGAATTTCTGTGTATGTAGACGGCAACACATTTGTGGTTTTCGCCAAATTATTGCAGTTAATCGTCATATTTCACAAACAGATTGCATGTAATTGCCAACTTGACCCCATTCAATTGCAAACTGATAGCAGACTGATAGCAAATTCACCATGTCTTATTGCTGTTTTATTGCCCTCTTAATGCACCAAAGTCACTTTGAAGATGACAACTGACTGTGAGTCATTCAGACCTGGTCCCCATCTTCAAAGCAACCATTTCAAAGGCAACAAGATCGCAAAATGACTAATAATTAATAATTTTGACGAATAATAACGAATAATTTTGGTTGTGCTATGGTCTCAAACCACTGTTTTCCCTATTGTGACTGTAGCATTACACACAGTGAAATGGAGGACTAGCCTATAATGGCCTTGCGATTTCTCCCTGTAGAGTTTTGGTAGACATCGCCCAACCCTACCACATATGCCCACCTGGATTCAGTTACACCTGCAAAGCCACTGACAGGATCTCACAAACAGATTCTGTCATTATTCCGGTGGATCTGCTCATAACAAGAATAGTATCTTTTAATGAGCCTGGGTCCCCTTTTGACAGACAGTGTTTTACTCAGTTTTGGTCCCCTCATGACATGAGTGCTGGTGTTTTATTAATGAGCTCGTGTCCCAGGATGAGCGGTTGCTTTTAGCTGTTTGGGCCCTCACACGACAAGGGTACTAGGATGTTTTAATTAGCCTTGGTCCCTAGGTAGGACTATATTTACTCACTTTTCATTTGCCCGGTGAGAAGAGTACCAGTATTTTTAATGAGCCTCAATCCCAAGATGACAAAACATACAATGAGCCAAATCCAGCTTTTGGGCAAAGTTGTTGAAAGTTGTAATTCCTCCAAACTCTTATGTTCCTGTTTGTCTTCATCACTAGAAACTTGGCACAGCTTGTTTTAGTACTTATTGCTGAAATCGTTTTGACTCGTAGCACACAAATTGCTTACTTTAGACGCTGACATCATATTCATACCTAATATTTCTCAGTGTGACTAGTGACAAACATTAAAGTAGTTGAAGTAGTAGTTAAAGTTTTAGGTTTACTGATTATGAATTAATTTGAAGCTAGTGTATACATGATGCTTCACTGCTTATTTTAATCGATTGTGACTTATGTGCAAATGTGAACAAGAACCAACAAAATAGGTACGTTATGCTTAAGTGGTCACATATTGAGTGTGATGTTCATCATGCTCTTTTGTAAAGCCTAAATACTTTAATTTATTTTGTTGCACCTGAGTAATTGCCTTTATGACGGCATTGTAAATGAAAAAAGAGAACTCCACAATGCAAAATCAACTAGATATCTCACTTCTTTCCCTTCTTCTTTGCCCTATCCTCTTATCATAGCTTTCTCACACCAGAAAGCCTTCTAGAAGATGTCCTAGGAAGAGTGTGAGACAAAATGCCATTAGCGTGGCAATCAGCTCCTACTTACTAGCTGTTCACCACGAGGTGACACTCACACTGTGAATGAACTCACACTCACAGCTGTGTGGTCACAGTTGCATTACAAGGGAGGATATAAATAAGCCTGTAGATTGTGGTGCATGTATATCACGAACAAGCATGAAACATCCGTCACTGTTAAGATATTAAGCTGTTAATGTAGCCTACAGTATACTCATTACTGCTTGTCAGGGCCAAAATGCTAAAGTTGTGCCATAAAACAGACACTTCTCCTTGTTTATATTTAATTTGCAAAACCATTTTTTAACTGTTTATGAATGTACAGTACTGTACAAGAGTCTAGAGCCATTGCTCATTTCTTTGCATTTTGCTTCCAAGGAGCCAGACTTTCTATAAATTTTTAAAGTGGTCTTGAGAAATAGTTCTCCAGGCTTTCTGAAGAGCTTTTCTTTGGACATTGGCTGCTTTTTCACTCATTTTCAGTGCAGTCCTTGTACTTGATTCTTTTCAGAAGAATTAAAAAAAAAAAATTATTTTGTTAAACCACTTAACACTGACACATGAATCATTCAAACAAAAAAAAGGGAACTAATTAATGACATCAATCAGTGTTTTGTCTACACATAACAGAAAACTTAGCAAAGAATCCGTTTTAAATTGCATCTTTAGGCACTTTGTTACTAGCAGCCTGTCACAAAAGCACATAATCTGTTCCTATTTCTTTAGTTGCATCTATGAAAATGTCAAAGATAACACAGTTTGACAGACATAATATAGTATTTTTGCACCAGCAAGGTGATTCCAGAAGTGCTAATAGCCAAAAATTTGGCATATTTTGCATGTTGTGCAGTGTGTCCTTAAAAAATTTGAGGAAACTGGACAAGTGGAAGGCAAAAGAAGAAGTAGCAGGCCGAAAAAAAAAAAAAAACTACAACAGATGAACAGTACCTGAAAGTCATGTCCTTAAGAATTAGGAAAAAATCCAGCAGAGGCCTGACACAGGACCTGAGAGATGCATCTGGCCCTTCAGTTGATCCATCTATTACTTGCTGAAGCCTGATAAGAAATGGTCTCAGTGGAAGCGTGGGTCTCAAGAAGACCTTCTTAAGGAAGGAAAACAGGGAGAAAAGGCTGAGGTATGCCAAATTACACAAGAACTGGACTGAAAATCCATGGCTTATGGAGTGATGAATCCAAATTAGATTTTTTTTTTCTTCGTGCTCAATATGTATGGAGGAGGTCAGGAGAGAAGTACAACAGTGATTGTCTACAGCCATCTGTGAAACATGGTGGGGGCTCTGTCATGGTTTGGGGCTGCATTTCCCAAACACACTGTCAATGCATTAAAAGCATACCTGGATAGAAAAACGCACAATGGAACACTATCCGTCATGGATTGGCCTCCCCAGAGCCCGGACCTCAACATTATTGAAGCAGTGTGGGATCATCTTTACAGAGAACGGAGCAAAAGGCAGCCAACATCCAAAGAAGAGCTTTGACCTTGTCCTTCAAGAAGCCTGGAGAAGTATTCCTGAAGACTACTTAAAGAACTTAGAACAAAGCTTGCCTAAGAGAGTTCAGTCTGTGTTGAAGAATAAAGGTGGTCATACCAAATATTGACTCTCAAGCTCGTTAGAATTATACAAACTCTGTTTTTTCATTTTATACTGTATTTTCATGTATTTTTGCATGTTTCAATATATCGCTGCACCTATTTCCCGTTTTCCAAGCAAAGAAGGAAGAAATGAGAGGTGGCTTGAGACTTTTGCACAGTACTGTATTTATTAGTTGTTCTCAGCATTTTGTCAGTGCCCTGCTTCTTTTCTTGGCAGATGACTGTAATCCAGTCTCTTTCCATTTATCAGCACCTTACATCACCTGTATGGCATTATTGCATGCCTGCTAGTGGAGAACAAGATGCATGTGAAACTGAATTAGGTCATTTAAATTTTGGACAGCATTGCTGCAGACTTTTCAGCCAAGACTTTTCTGGGCACCTTCTTTTAATAAAGGACTTGAATGTAGTACTGTACTGTCCACAGGAATATAGAAAAACAGAAATATCAGGCAAAGATACTGGCCTCGAGCCTATAATGTATGCTTTGCTTGTTCATTACTACAAGACTAATGATACCTTTTTTCAAAAACTCTACCCTGCATAACCCCAGACCCTGTTTTTAAGCAAATTAAATGGAGCAATCACAGTTTTATATAGACTTGCTAATATCTATTTGATTAATCATACTTTAAAATGGTTTAATAAATAGCTTTCTAATCATCTGACACCCAAAGTAACATTGGAGTGAAACTTAAGATTTATGATACTAGTGCAATTGCTGCTTGCGCTTCAGTACTCTACTGTGATGCAGTCTTATTTCAATCCCAATAACTTGTATTAATCTAAAATTGTAATCCTGACATCTTCATAATGATCGGCTTCTTTCAGTCAAAGTCATTCTGTGACATCATGGTCACATATGATATTGCAACATAGCATGCAACGCTATCTGAACTGATATTTTGCATTGTGACATTGTACATTTGCCTTTGGTGATAAGGCTTTTGATGAGAAGGACTGTTTGCCTAGCAGCAGGGAAAAGACCCCAAAAATGAGACCACCCCTCACCACCTGGAATTTGGCACTGCACTTACTCAAGTCCGTAGCAGTACTCCCGTCAACTTTGAGGATGAAGAGATGTTAAGCATGGCTAAGAAACACATACGCATACACATACAGAGATTTCTTGATTTGTTAGTAACAACGTTATATCAGCATTACCTTCTCTTTGTCCTTCTCTGTGCCTTATACCCTGTCTACCAATTTCCTTCTTATACCCCCCCATCTCTGAAGCAGGCTGGTATTTCTATAGATTGGTTTTTCTCAGCCTTTCCCTTAGCTTTTGGAGCCTTACCCCTCCAACATTTATTGCTGTTTTTTTTTCTCTGTCATTCCACTACCACTACCTCTGTTGCTGTCTCTCCATCCCTGTATATTACTTTCCTCATACCCACTTCCTTTTCATTGCAATAAGTCAATGAGTTTTACCAGACCATTTGCACTTGACTGACACATACAATGAAAACATTACTTTAGTATAGAGAACCTCAGTCTGCATTTGAATAGTGTACTAGTGAAAGACATACTCAGAGTTCCACTGAATAGAAATAATTCGAAGTTCAAATTATAAGGGCAATAATGGAGTCAAGATAGAAAACAGAACAGAACAAAAAGGATAGGTCAGAGGGACAATGTAAACAAACTGTTTTAAAAGAAAAGTCTAACTTTTGCAGCTATACAGTAGGAGGTTCTTTACTTTACTAGAGTGTTGGTACATGAAGTTCAGAGCTGTTGTTAGAAAGTGTTTAGCCCAGCTTAGCATTAGGTAGGGGTAGAGTCAGACATATGCTAAAACCCCCTCCATAACGTTCCTATTTATTCAATATATCTTACTTGTCTAAGCCAAAAGAAGGAACTAAATCTTTAAATGTCAGTTTTTAGACTGTTAGCAGTACTGGAAAAGTTACACTGTAAAAATATAACTAACGTTACTTTTTTACTTTGTTGAAGTAACTCATTACATTTGATTACTTTTCTAACAAATATTTTTCAGCATTTCATCACCATTAAGCAGGCTTTACTCTTTGCAGTAATGTCAGAGCCATAACCTGATTTCACTGTTGAATTTCCAGCCTTGACAGGTTTTCTTCACCACTTACACGGACCTTTTGTGGTCTGCTGGTTAGAGTCATTACTCGTGGTTGCTCAGAGCACTGAGAATTGGCCGAATGGGCTGACCAGAGACAGTACATATTAAAACAATAAAAGTTATAAAACAAAAACAACAAAAAAGAAAATTCTGAAAATGTTAGCACATACTACCAAATGAATGGAGTCTTTCTAAAATAAGAGACAGCTATTTGTAAGCTGTCCCACCTTTTGTTTTGTTGCAAGTTATGTAAAATCACTGTGGCCAGATGTTCACTAAGGAACATAGTTAGGCCAAGTAATTCTGAGTAATTCTCCTTTTAGCTATAAAGAGATAGTTTTACATATGTTTATGCACAGAATAAACAAACACAAGGTTAGCGAGTCTTAGACTGTGACTCTTGGTGTTTTGTTTTGTTTTGTTTTTTGTTTTAGAAACTGCCAGACGGGCTGTTTCCCTTAAACTATTCCAGGCTTATGCACAGTCCTAAACTAATCCCCTACATAGGTATTTAAAGGTGAAGTTTACTATTAAATAAGTAAGTAAAATTTACATTTACTGTTTCTAGTTTGTGTAAATCTAAGTCTAGTGGTTAAAATTAGACAAGATGCCTTTAAAAAGGGGGGGGGGGGAAGAAACATATCCAGACTAGACCTATAGGTAACAATGTAAATGCTGCATCTGTGCGGGCTACCCAAGAAGCATTTGGGGTTACTCAAAGGGTGTTTATGTATTTCCGCTATGTGTCTTCAGATTAACTGCTGTCCGATTACCACCACCACTGCTGTCAGCTGTGTTCAACCCTACACTGACAGACCTGACATACTGAAGCAGAGACAGAAAGAAAGTGGGGGGGGAGTCAGAATAATGGATAAGCCAGCACACTGACAAAGTGGTGATCCCTACAGCACTGAGTCAGTGTGTGTATGTGTGTCTTTGTGTGTATATGTTTTTTTGGTTTTTTTTCTTTTTTTGAGTACAAGCAGGTCGACAATCCGTTTTCTCCAGAGATGCATCAATCCAACACAAGGTCACACTGTCCCTCTTTGACAATCCCCTCCTTTTACTCCTCTCTTCTTCCTCTTTTTTTCCTCTCTCCTCTCATCACTACTCCCCATCAATCCGCTCATCACAACTGTCCCCCATCCTCTCCCCTTTCTCTCTCATTTCAGCCTGTCCTCCTCTACCAATTCTCCCCTTCGTTTCTCTTCTCTATTCCCCTGAAATAGTCTCCTCACCAATTTTGTCCCCTCTGTTCCTGCTCTGTCCTCAATGGATGAATGGATTGGGTGGAAAGGATGGATGGATAGAACGGGTGATGGATGAATGGCTGGCTGGTTGGCCAGAGGAGGAAAGACAGAGAGAAATCGGACCCCAGGGACTGTAGATGGGTGTACCTGCTGATGGAAGCTTAAAAAGAACATGACACAGGAGAACTTTTAAAGGAAAAAAAACAGCCTTTCTCCAGTCTGTCTGCTCGTGTATTTCAGCCCTTTACAACCATGTCTCTCAATTTTTGTGTTTGAAAGATTCTGTGGTATATTTTTAGGAGTTAAGCCTGTCAGCCAGCCAGGCAGTCCTGTAGCAAAACTATTTGATATGTGTTTTGTGCTGTGCTGCAGACCTCACACAGCATTTGATAGAGTAAATGGGAAAAAAATTTTAAATTATCTTGAAAGGGCTTTGTGTAAATTAAATAAGTTGTATCAAAAAGAATGTGTAATTTAACTTACAAACTGCCTAAAACACCATGACTAAATGCCCTGACATACTGTGGGAATGCTATACACATATTTTTCAGAATATAAGATCACTGCTATTCTATTTTGTGTCAGTTTAAAGGAGATACTCAAACCACACGTTTCTGAAGTGTTTGAGAGGGCATTCTAAAAGATCTCTCGAGATATAATTTTTTGCAGGTCCACACAATATATGAGTTGCCTTTCTTGTTAAATTAGCCATTTCACTTCAGTCGTTTTCATGAGAGTGGACAGTTTCATCATAAAATATTTACTTTGCTATTTTTGGTGTGCCAGATTCAAATTATGTAGCCGTCAATCACGCTGTTTCGAATTTCTCTCTCCTCCCCTTTTTCAGATATCCTGATCAACTCAGACGTCTGTTGAGATTACGCTCCTTTGCCTTTATCGCCACAGTATGTTCACATATTACTCCAGCATATTTTGTAGTTCACCATCATTGGGTTTTCCCATTCACTGTCTATACTTCAGGCAAAGTAGCCATGCAAATATATAACAGATGGTAACAAGCAGAATGCAGTCAAGTACAACGTGCTCAAATGAGCACCACGTTTTCTCAATATGGCATTGTGAAAAATGATTAAAAAGCTTTAGAAACTATTGTTAACTCAGAAAGAAAACTATTGTGAAATTGGAAAGTTTGCAGCCCCTGTGCTACCCTTTACATCTAATTAGCTCTTGCCGCTAATCTGGTGTAGTATTGGATATAAAGTCAATATATATTCAGTACCATAATCTATTAAAAATATCATAACTGTCAGGCTTGGTTTAGGTGCTCAGTGGTTCATCTGTAACCTTTGGACAGAGCTAGATTAGCTGTTATCCCTTGTTTCCAGTGTGTAGCTATGCTAAGCTAAGCTAACTTTAATTGCTCACTGCAGCTTCCTTTTTGCTCTACTGACATGCAGTAAGATTACTGATGTTCTCATCTACAAAAAAGTGATGAAGATTTCTTTAATATTAATATGCATAAATAACAAGCAGAAAATAGCTGTTAAAAGACTTCCTAGTGCCGTTTCTGCCCTATAAAATGGACCCACTGTGCATTACTCACAGGGACAATCTGAAACATCATTTGATGAAATGAGTCAGTTATTTAAATGGAAGCAGGCCAAGGTGATGGCTCTAAAGGATCAGGGATGTCTGTGGTGTTCTTCACTGTCATTTGGGAAGAAAGCAACCTTGGCTGGGCAATCTGTCATGTTAGTCCATGTCATCAGATTTCCTGCCATGAAGGCAACCTCTACAGACACACTACTAATTTGTAATTGAATCATGTGTGCAGATGCTAATATTAAGAGGTGTGATAACTTGGCTGATATTGTTTTCGCCTCATGAATATATCTGTCTAGGTGTGTGTGTGCATGTGCGTATGTGTGTGTGTGTGTGTGTGTGTGTGTGTGTGTGTGTGACGGGGACCTAACACCCATTGTTCAGTAGTTCTTCACCCTGAAGGGAAAATAATCTGTATATTGTTGATGGTGTGATAATGTGACAATAAAGTAAACATAAGACTTGCGTAGAACTTTAGATGCTGGCATATCCAATGATTCCTTACTTTTCTCTATTTTCAAGAAAAAAAAACAAACAAAATAAAAAAACCACTATGTTTCAGTAGTGGGATAACCTTTTTTCTGTCAAAAAAGGTTTAAATCAGCAGGTTAGCAGGTTACCCAGCAGATTAGGGTTCAAATCCCATGTGAGACCTTAATTTAATCTTTACTGATTTTTATCCATTCCATCCATTCCACCCATTTTTTTCTTTTTCAGTTTTCAGTTGCAGTTTGGTTAGGCATTTGCAACAAAACATCTGGGTAGGTTTAGGCACCAAAACTGCTTGGTAAGATTTAGGTAAGTCATAGTTTGGGTTAAAGCATAACATTTCACAATTTAGCCACGTTTTAGGAAGACATTCTGTCAAACAGTCCTGAAGTCAAACTTTTCCAAAGGGCTTAAGGCCAAACCTGAGCTCGGGGTGTGGTTAAACCTAGAGGTTAGCTGAAATTAATGGCCGATGATACAATCACAACATCATCTTAGTACTCTGAATTTCTTTTATTTCTTATATTTAGTATGCTTCGGGTCATCTAGGCTTCCCTATAATAATAATAATTTAAAGGCTATAATTATTTTATTTAGTAGGCCTACCTAGTGGGGACAAAAACAACATAAAGGGTTAAGAAGTGTCAAACTAATCTTTTACTTGGATGAAAATAATACAATATTTAATACAATATTAATTCACTTCATCTTCTCACTGTGGAGTGACTCATTCTTTGTATCCAGACATACACAGTGAGCATCACACAGTGAGCCTTGTCCAGGTGCCCCACTGAGTCACGGCCTCAGCATGTATATTTTATGGTAACTCTAGCATGTGTGAGTGTGCAGGAGCAGGCATATGAGCTGGATGGTGTAAACTGTGTAAAGTGGTGTCAGTGTGCACATGGAGTTGTGCAAAACATGTCCTAAGCAACGTGCATATACATGTATATATGTGTATCACAGAGACAGTTGCTGAGTTGTGTGTCTATGTGTACTAAAAACAATAACAGTTATTTTCAACAAGCTCAAGCCTGTTTTGTCTGTGGGTGACTGCTTTGGTCTTTAGCAGTTAAAGTCACTTCTCTCTCTGTTTTTTCTTAGTCAACTTTGTTCTTAATGAGGACTTTTTTTCTTGCCACCCTTGGCAACCCATAGCTGCTTATTTTGCCTGCCAAATTTAGATGGACTGAATTTGAATAGCAAATAAAGAAGTTACTGATAGAATTGTTTTGAGTTTAAATGAAGAGGGGCTTGATGAATGTTAAAACTAAAAGGATTTCAATTTTTTTTTCTTTTTTCGTTGCCTACCTGTGATATTGTCTGAATTTCAAATTTTTAGGTCTTTTTTATGAGCTTCACACCCTGAATGCTTCACCCTCATTCCCCTTACACAGTTCTCAGTGGAGCTTTTCATCAGCTTGACACAAAGCTGGCATTAGATGGATTTATTCCCTTGGTAGTGCACAAAGTCATTTCAGTGATTATATTTTTACCCGAAACTTTGAAAGATGAGAGCAAAAGTGTACAGAAGAATCAGACACTGCTTACAGGAAGACAGGTACATATCAGTGAGGGGGAAAAAAATGCACAGGCAAAGTTTTAAGGTGAGCATGAGTAAACACTTACTGGGTATGAGTGCCTACATACTTGAGACCACTAACTATCCTAGGAGCCACTTTAAGGGGTGAGAAAATATGCCTGTGACCTTTGTAAATGAAGAGCACAGAACCTGAATTTCTATGAAAGTTAGAAGAGAAACAGAGAATTGCTTTAGTGCATTATTTAATTTGGAAACTGCTAACAGAGTGGCAAAAAAAAAATGTTTTAATCTTTGTGCAAACATTTGGAAGAATTTGTTTTAATCGAGATTTAGCTTTCAAGAATTCACTGCAGTTGAGAGAAACTTTAAATTAGCACGACCTTAAAAGATTTAGCTCATTTCATCTGGGAAGTCTCATCGTGTTCATCTGCCACTTTACGTTACAACCCAGGCTGTTTACTGTTTCATACTGTTTAATTTTTATTATTTGAGGGGGAAATCAGGCTGACAGGTAGAAAGAAGGAGGCAAATGAGAAGAGACAGGGAAGGGGAGGAACGGAGGGGAGAGAAAGATGGAGAAACTGAGGTGCCCCATGGAGAACAAATGGCTGGTTAGTAATATATGAGGGGCATCAGCTTACACTGAAGGATAAAAAGGCAGTCAAGCAGGGGATACACATCTGTCATCTGCTGTTCACACATACACGCACACCCTCACACACCAGTTGGGAGAGTGTGATGTAACTAGTGACTATTGTTCCATGGCTCAAGCCTCTTTCTGGGTTGCTAACCTAAAATGCACCCCTAGAAAAAGCTTCAAAGGGGTAAAGGAGCTGGGCATTGTGGCTCAGCCCTTTCATGAAAACAACAGGAAAACTGAAAAATGCTTGAACTTTGTGAAAGTATAATTTTTGGAAGAGCTATTATGTTGGAGTAGATTGCATGCTCTTTGAGTGTTTAGAAATGATCCTGACCACATCTATACAACATTCTCACAATTAAAGCAAATGTAGCTTATAGATATGTTTAGACAACTCAAAATCATTTGGTTTGAAAGAGAAATTATTTTCTTAGTTACATAACAAAATATTCAAAGCCTGCCTGGTAGCAAAGACATGAATAGCTTGATATCCAGGAAAATATGTGTACTTGCCAAGAGATGAGCAGGACTGTACTATACTCTCAGGACAGTGCATGATATAAGAAAAAAACATGTGGGCTGCAGAAGAATTCTTCTGTGCCAAAGTCGTGTGCTTTGTATATCCAGCCATCTACCACAACAGCTTCACTGTGACTTGTGTGTAACACAAAAGCATAACTTCCGTTGGTGCAGCCAATGCATTGCACCAGGGCCCAGATGGTAGGAAGGGCCCAGTGGACATGGCTATCAAATGGGCCCCTGTGCATTAGACGGCATGCATATATTTGCTGTGTTTAGTTAAAGTTGTAGATATTATAAAAGTTCCACTGTAGGTTTAAGTCATGATTCTATTTTGTGAACCAAAGCCTAACTTGCAGTATACATTTTCCTTATGAAATAAATTTTAGCTTCAAATATTTGCTCAATCATTTTACACTCCACTGATTAAAAATCAATACGGTACAGAAAGGTGACAAATGTAAGGTTAAAACCACCACAGTGTCTTAGATAAGTGTTGGGCCACCACATGCCACTGTCTTCATTGCATCTTAACACTGAGCTGAGCTCTAAACACTTTTTTTTAAGTTGATGAACATAAAGTATAAAAATTGAGTAGCTGTGGCTCAGGAAGAAGAGTGGGTCATGCATCCATCCTTTCGATTACAAGGTTAACTCAGATATTTTCAGTTTATGACTTGTTTTTTCCTTAACCTCTCCCATGGGACTAAGCCAACTTAGTTTAAAAATAATAAGTTAAACACACTATTTTATATTGTCTAAACTGAATGTTTGTTACTTTCTTTTTAATTAAAACATACGTAGTGTCATACTGTGTATGTTATACATTGGTGCTGTTGTAATAAACTAGTACAAGTTAATCAAATGTATTCAATTTACTTGAATTATTAGGTTGAATGTTAGGTTTACACAACTAAATCTATGTATTTACTTTGTGCATTTAGATTTACAGTGTACTATAATACCTGCTTTAGGTGATGGTCTATAGACTGCTGACACAATCTTATTACATTTGCACTGGCATCCAGGGCCACCAGGGTATCTCTTCTGGTTTTCCTTATTTATTACACTAATGCACAAGTATCACGTCGCCAAGTAAGCAGTCTTGTGTGATCTTGAGATAAAATGAGAAAGAGAATTAAAAAAAACAAAAAAAAAACAGACCTCCTCAGCATTTGTATACATGACACAGAGCATGATTGAATTTTAATTGCTTAATTGTGCCATTCAGTGCACCTGTGTGGAAGCATCTGTGCTGTTGTTTGCATACATTCATTTATTAGGGTTTAATCTGTTTTTCACAAAGCCAATTAGAACTCCTGAAAATTTTTTTTTTTAAATTAAGAGTTAAAGAGACTTACATGTAGCATGGTCAGGTGAGTTTAAGGCAGTATAGATAAGCCAGTTTTAGGTAGGCCTTGATTTTCATCATGATGCAGTGAAAGAATAATTATCTCAGAAAGCTATATAGCAACTGCTTGCTTGCTAATTAATGTTAAACCTGAGGACAAGCAACAACTATGTCAACTACAGATGTACTTAGCAGATTTGCCAACAAGTGTTCAAGTCTAAAATATCCTCAACAAGTAAAGTTTAATTTTATTAATAAATGCACAAAGCTTTTTCAAAGTCTTTCTCTAAGCAAGGCTCGCAACTCAGAAGGCAGCCATCTTATAAAGTCTCTGGGCACTTTTATTTATTAGTTACAGTACTGTGGAAAAGTCTTGAGCCATCTCTCATTTCTTTATATTTTGGTAGGAAAATGGGAAACAGGTGCAACGATTTATTGAAACATGTGCAAACATAAATGGAAATACAGTATATAAGACAGAGTTTGTACAATTCTAAAGCACTTGCAAGTCAATATTTGGTATGACCAACTTTATTCTTCAACACAGCAAGGCAAGCTTTCCTCTAAGTTCTTTAAGTAGTCTTCAGGAATACTTCTCCAGGCTTCTTGAAGGACATTCAAAGCTCTTCTTTGGATGTTGGCTGCCTTTTGTTCTGTTCTCTGTCAAGATGATCCCACACTGCTTCAGTGATGTTGAGGTCCGAGCTCTGGGGAGGCCAATCCATGACGGATAGTGTTCCATTGTGTGTTTTTCTATCCAGGTATGCTGCACTAGCAGTGTGTTTAGGATCAGTGTCATGTTGAAAAATGAAGTCATTGCCAATCAGACGCTTTCCAGATGATATTGCATGGTGGATCAAAATCTCACAGTACTTTTCTGTGTTCATAATTCCATCAATTTTGACAAGATCTGCAACACCACTGACTGAAATGCAGCCCCAAACCATGACAGAGCCTCCACCATGTTTCACAGATGGCTATAGACACTCACTGTTGTGCCTCTCTCCTGACCTTCTCTGTACATATTGATGATGATTTGAACCACAAATTTCATATTTGGATTCATCACTCCATAAGACCTGTTGCCACTGATTTTCAGTGCAGTTCTTGTGTAATTTGGCATACCTCAGCCTTTTCTCCCTGTTTCCCTTCCTTAAGAATGGCTTTTTGACAGCCACCCTTCCACAGAGACCATTTATGAAGAGTAGGTGGATCAACTGAAGGGCCAGATGCATCACTCAGGTCCTGCATCAATTACAAGAAAGTCTGACTTCTTGGAAGCAAAATATAAAGAAATGAAAGACTCAAGACTTTTGCACAGTATTTTGAAGCATCATATAATTTAACTTTAATTTTAATGATCAAGCTGCCTGTATAAAACTGACATTCAAATCTGATTAAATAAAAGAATAAATAAATCTCCTATGAAGTCATACTTCTGCTACCATGTTTGCTGTTGTGAAGTCATTCCATAGATGTCAATTAAGGATTCTTTGATTGGTCAGATTTTACAGTATGGATAAAGAAGACATTCATGACAAACTGGAAAACTGATCATTTTTAGCACAAAGATAAGCTAATTTTGCACCTTAAGACAATTTTTTCATGTTTGGGAATTTTCCTCTACAGGAAAATACAACAAACCATAACACTGACTCTTGATATAATCTATGATGTCACACAGTTGTAGTGCTTTATCGTGGAGAGGCAGAGCAAGAAGGTAAGAGAGAGAGAAAGTGTGATCATTGTTCCATGAAGTCTATTTTCTAGGTGAGCAGATATCCATCTTCTACCCTTCCTCTGGGATTTTCCCAACCATCCTCGAGAGCTGTACAGTAATATCAGCCTGTCAGGTGAATGTGGGTGTTCTTTTTTTCTGTATCCTGCAAGAGCAGGGAAATAGAAAAAAGAGAATGTTTAAATGGTGATGCTGTTTTCTCTCAGAATGGGACCATTTTAAGCTTCTGGACAGGAGTGAAATAATTTCTTCTCATAATAATAGAGCAAATGTGGGTGATGGCTCTGAAAGATGGTGGAAAGGCTCAGACAGACTGGCTGTCTTTTTCAAAGCTTTAAACCTCCTTACTGCATTTTGTGTTTGACTCTCCTCATCATTCTTTGGATTTATTGTATTTCTTTGTTGTAAGATCTTTCTGCTAATTTCTTCTTCTTGTTGTTGTTTTCTCTTCACTGCCACCTTTCTTTTCCTTTCCCCTCCTACCTTGTGTGGTGGGGCTGTCTCCTGATGCAGACTGGCAATATGAGGGTAAGAACATTCCTCCTTTTCCTTTTTCTGTTAACTGTGTGTCCAGTCACTGTGCTAGTTTATTAACCCCCGCTAACCCTACAGAGATGGTTATAGTGGGTTACATCTCTCAAAAAAAAAGTGCTTTAGTCTTTCTTTACTGTCAGTTCTTGCCTCCCTTACTCAACCTCACCTTCTTTATACTCCTTTCATTCCAATTATATAATTCGACTGCCCCACCGAATCATTTCCTCTCACTGTAAAGAGAAAAATGAGGTCGGTAAGCTACAGATTATATCTGCCAGGCTTATCCTTGTTTAATCTCTGCAGTCACCCTTACACCTTTTCCTAATCATGGTGCTACTCCTCTACATGCTACCATTTATGAAATGTCACATTTACAGTGAAGTTGAACAATGAAGTTCAGCATTCAAAAAGTGAAAGTGAAACCACATAATGTATAAATGGTAAATTTATGTTTCGTTTTTCTTTCTTTTTTTTCTATCCAGAATGTAAACTTTCCCGGTCGGGTCCTCCTGCTACTATAGTTGCCATAGATGAAGAAAGCCCCAACGGTAAAGTATTCTTTTTTTTTTTCTTTACTTTATGCTGCAAGGAGATCGAAATAAAGGTCTATACTCAAGATGTGACGGGCGACCGCTTTAATATGATTACCACCGCTTACCGTATGTTAGACAAACACTGTTAGATCATCCTGACCTTTAAGAGATGCTGATTGGAATAGCATGTGGCCTACACTCTTTAATATTCATTAGGTCTGTGCCAACTGCATCATAGTTGATGCTAATCTCTGTTGCAGAATACTGAATATTAGATCATTCAGTTTTAAACTGAATGGTTTGAACTGCTGTTGTGTGTATTGTGTGTTTCTATGTGTGCAGGGATTATGTGCTATTTCAGTCTGGCCACAGTAACTTCTTGGTGTCTTTATTAGTTGCCTGGCAACTTGACAGTAACAACAAGGTCTTGGTTTTGACACAAAATGTGTTAATTATTAAGTTTTGAAGTTGCTTGCTGGTGGATTTTGTTACCTTTGTTTCCCTGTTTCCAGACATAGCTTCACAATAAATCGACAGCTATGAAAGACATTCTCTCATGAAACTTTCAAAAGCAGCTAAACAAAGACGTAATATTCTTGCTTTATATGAATTGCAATAAAAACAAAGGTGTTTGGATGGGGGTGAAGCGAGCTACTGTACATTAAGATTTAAGAAAATATCATGTTTTAGAGGCTGGGTTCTGATGATTTTGTCAGTATTTTTTGGTAGCACTTTCTATTACAGCTCAGTAATAATGTGGTAATAGTTTAATAGTATTATGAGGATACTATCACTTTAAAGTCAAGTATATAAAAATGCAAATGCAAGGATATTACCATTTTATTGCTAGCAGGTTATAATAGTGTTATCAATATATAACTATACTATTACTATAATATATAATATTACCACTATATATATAATAGTGGTAATTACTTGCTATTTCCATTATTATTACCTTATTTTTTCTACCTTATTGCCCCACTAACACCACATTATTACCTAGCTGTAATATAAGCTGTAAAATAAAGTGAAAACTGTTTTTTTCCAGTGACGTTTGCATTAAGTCTAAGGTAATAATTTTCTTTTAGATGTATAAGAAATTAAGTCTTCCTATCACCTGGATATGAATTCTCTTCTCTTCTCGTCTCTTCTCTTCTCTTCTCTTGCCTTGAACCACCTGACTAAACAAAAGTAAAACTGACTTTTCACGCACTTTTCATCTGAACACCAAAGGAAATATCTTTGGTGTTGTCTCCAGTTCAAATTGTTTAAGGCCTTCATAGCTCATTAGTAGATCCTGGTTTGATGGCTGTGCCATTTAGATCATACAGAGGGATGTAAAAAACAAACAAACCACACAATCTAAGAGTCTACTTAGGTGTATATTTAGTGCTGTGTGTATAGCAGCATTACTTTGTGCAATTCAGAGGAGGTTATTTGTTAAGGGATCACACATTTTAATTGATTAATTTATTCCTTGCTTTGGTCAAGTAGATTAAGGAACATACATATGCAAATAAAAGTATAGACAGACAACTTTGTCTGTATGCTTAAATCACTCTCTTATCTCCAGCCTTTAGATTACTACTCAGAGAGGACGACCCATCGTAATGTTTGCCATGTTTTTTTTAACAAAGTTTTAAATTGTGAGACCTGATTACAGTAATCCTAACTGTCATAAAACAGAGATTAGCATAGCAGAACCAGACAGAGAGGAGAGCAATGCCTTCCATCCACCCAGCTGGCATGTCTATCTGTTGATGGCTTACCTATCCTTTTATTTTCCCTGTGTTTTTGGTATACAAATCAGCCTGGAAGTGTTAATTGCATGTAGGGAATGCAATGAACACTTTATCTTATACTACTAGTCAAAAGTCACAAGTGTCCTTTTTTTTTTTTTTTTTTTTAATGTTGAAAACAACATTTGTTTTCATCTAATAAAATAATTGACCATAAATGTTGTAAATGATCAACAATTGTGCCATTAATAATTTTTTTTAAAAAAAGTAACTTTATGATTTTTAATGGAATATCTACACAGAGTACCATTTGCAGCAACAATCACTCCTGGGTACTGTAGAAAATTGTTAACTAATAGGAGGTCATTATGTTAAAAGGCTGATTGACCATTAGAAAAAAACAGTTTTCCAATTATATTAGCACAGCTGAAGACTGCTCTCCTGATTAAAAAAAGCAATAAATCAGGCTAGGGAAAATTGCCAATAAATTGAACAAACTGAGAGTCCAAAAAACTAAGTACT